>JASANC010005213.1:0-23538 GCA_030248135.1 Theristus sp. LFF4_11
CAAGCTTGTAAACAACAAACGCGGCGCAAAAATATGACTCTTATGTACTTGTATCCGTGTGTACCACATCAGAGACTTGAAAAGGTTGTCGAGCCAAGTCTTTCACTGCTTACACAAGGCCATATTCCTCCTTTTATATGCGTCTCCCGCATTTTTAGATAATTTATGTATGTACATTTTGGAATTCAGTGTGTACTACGTAACTGCGGTATGATTACGGAACTTACTCGATTTCTAGATGCTCTCTGACCTCTTTAACCCACGGAACTTTGTTTCGAAGGGGTATAAACCAAGTGTTTTGTACCCAGCAGAAGTTTTCCGTGTACTGCTCCATGGCTGCGGTAAAATGCGCTGGCACCCAGCATTGCAGTGGTGATCCTAAAAGTCAAATAAAACAAAAAACAAAATTATCCTGAAAAACGCGATCATGAACTGTGAAAATCTGATTGAAAGAGTAAACGTCAATGGCATACCCACGTATTGTTTTGCTGAAACCAACACAACAGAGAGCACGATCAATATTACTGAGTAGTAGTTGACCAAACGGTCGGCGGCGTCTTCGTCCGTCCGAGGGCGTATCACCGACAGCAGGCGGGGCACTTGCTCCAACATTTGCAATTAAAGAACTTGAGCTGCACTTGCTGTTAGCCACCGGGGAAAACCTTTCAGTTGTTGGTTTGTGTCCACTTTCAGATGTCCACTAACCCTTATTTTAAAAACTTTGCGCATCATCGTTTTGCTTTTTAGTTGTAGTTTTCGTTTTTCTTTCTCATGTTCAGATGGAAAACTTGTTAAATGTGTCTGTCGGTGTTCAAACACCCACTACACAAACCCATATTCCCGTTAGTTTTGAAGCGTTTATAGTTTGCTCAATTCTTGTGTACACAGCAATCAAACTCATATTGTTTACATGTATTTCACACCTCTCGTTTTCATCTGTCAAGTCAGAGGAGAGCAAAAACACTGTCAACTTTATTTGTTTGGCTGTTGAAGTTTCACAAACAATCCCTTATTTTGTTAGCATCATTTCTTGACAGTATGAGCACAATTGCAAACATGGCGCTTGGGGGTTTTCTTGAAGTTTTTGAAAGTTGTTGAAAAAAGATGATTTCTTAACTGAACTGGACAAATACAGGGTGGGCCAAAAAAAAGGTTCCATTTTCAAACTGCTGTCACTGGCTGGTATTTCAATATTATGAGCTGAAATTTTCAGCATTGATAAAACATGTGATGCCATTTTTCTGACAAAATTTTTATCCAGTTTGGTCAAGTAGATTCAGTTTTACAGCACAATGTTTAAAAATTCCCAAATTTTCAAAAAACGGATTTTTAACCAAGAATTTATCAACGAATCATTGCTTATAGACATCCAAATCATCATCAAGGTTTGTCGTCCGGCAGCGGCTGGATGGAATTTTACGCGAAACTGGCGAGTCACTGCAGAAAAACTTTCAGATTGCTCCCACCAGATAGCACACCAGACCCGTTGTTCTGCTGTCCACTTAACCATGACGAAACTGCAGAAAACTGAAACTGAAACACTGTTTTTATTCAAACCGCAGAAAACTTTTTAAAAGAAACAAATTAACAGACAGAGCAACACAGAAAACAAAAAATCAACTTAACAATTCTTTCTGTCGCAGTCGCATGGCTGCTGACTCGAGTCCGTTGTGAAACATCAGAATTTCGCTCGAGGTGCTCAAATGCAATTCAAGTGTGAGACCTTTCCACTCTGAGCGCATGATTTGAACTATCGCGGGTATCCAAAAAGACCAATTTATCACCTTCGCAACAGTTTCAAAATTGAATCACGCATCTTGATACTAATTTTTTATTGCACTCATTTCAGTCAATTTGTTGATTTATCGAGGTTTTTTAGAAAATCTGCCACAGTGAGCGCTAGGAATTAAATATCGGAAAAAAATTTTTGTCAGTAAAATGGCAACGCATGTTTTATCAGTGCTGAAAATTTCAGCTCATAATATTAAAACACCAGCCAGTGACAGCAGTTTGAAAATGGAACCTTTTTTTTGGCCCACCCTGTAGACGATGTTCGATTATAGTGTTCACTTTTGATCAGACAAAATTCGGAAGATTAAGACAAAAATACAAGACACTGCGTGTAAATAGGGTTACAGCTTTTGACGATATGGCAGACATTTTAATTTCGTGAAGTTGTTAACTTTTAAAATCCAAAAACCAGAAAAGGAAGTTTCCCATTATACGTCAATTATGCCGTAAATATGATAATCAAAAAACCATCCGATTCTACAAATGTTTGCCACAGGTTGTTTCAATATTATGTTTTGATAAGATAAACAATAACTTTACTCTTCACGAAAGTTGTTTTCTACCAAACATTGTAACATTTTTATCTTTGAAACGTTAAATGGTTTTTTATATTGACCTAAGTTTCCAACACTCAGTTGGCGGTAAATAGCACACTTTTTTATGTTTCAACTTGTTGCAGTAACGATGATGCTGATTCGGAAAATGAATGTCACCAAAACAGCTTTAACGATTTTCATCAGTAAGTGCAGTGAGTAACCAAATCTAGGTCCATGAGGCACGGTAATTATTGTTTTCAGTCTTGGTACATCTCAAAACTGCAAAAATAACTGAATTATCAAAAGAGACTGTTGCTGCGATAAGAATCTCCTTGATGATCACGGCGGTTTTTGTAAAATCGCGGCGAGACCGTCAAAAATTTTAATTTTTCCCCTTATGTAGCTGTTTGACGCTAGTCGTGGTCAAACAACTACAAGCGGTTTTTGAAGTATTTGTTTTGTGCAAAATTTCCCAGGAACATGAAAGATTTTTGAAGTTCAGAAGTTTTTCAGCATGGAATAGTTTACATGTAAATGTCTTCAATGAGGAAAGCTAGAAACCCGGAGAGTTGAGAGGTTAGCTGCGTCGACCAATCAGCGACCTGGTAATAATTTCCAGATAGACTGTAGTGGCAAAACAATATGCGACCGTGTTTCAGTCGCATCTATGAGCGTGTCCAGCTGGTGTGGCACGTGTGGCGGCGGCACTTGCACGGACGATCAGAACTGCTGCGCCTCTGGGCCGCATTGGGCGTGTTGTCCTTCGTGGGGCTACTGTTGTTCCGACTTTGAGCACTGCTGCTCGTGGACACAGACGTGCAACATCCACGACGGCACTTGTCAGTCGGTCGGTTCTCTTGCACGATATTGACTTCTGCAGTTTTTTTGCAATTTGTTGGTTGTGTTCTTCGTCCGCGTGTTTGAGCTGAAATTTTAGTCGCTTACTTAGGAAGCACAAACTTGGATTTCTGCCAATTTTTAGCCCAAACGAGGGAATATTGCTTTTGTGCGGAAGCAAAATTCGAAAAAAAACTAATTTTTGCATGACAAACAGCATTTTTTTCTGTCTCACATCGGATTTATTCATCGATAACGTCAAAAAAGGCAATACAGCTATTGCTGCTTTTAATTTCCCTTCACACAATCGCGAAGATTTTCATTTTCACCCCTGAATTACCCTATGCTAAGCGCGCGAAAGAAGCGCGAGTGTGCGCGAAACATCATGTTATGTTCGATTCCCTTGTTCCATCGTGCGTGGGAGAGTTCAGTTGAGTTGCAGTGAATTGTGTGTTCGTTTTGTGAAAATGAGTCGTCGATCAATTGAAAATCGCGTATTTGTGGTGAAAACGTTTTATGAAACGAAAAATTGCTGCTGCAATTGCCCACAGTTCCGGAAAGTCATCGCGGCGTACATCGAAAGAGCTGAACATCAGTCGGTCTACAGTTTTGTGAATTTTGGACGATCTTTAGCCAATAGCGCTCGATTGTGCATTGAAGCTGGCGGCTCACATTTCGAGAAAGATTAGCTTTGGTTTTTGATAATTTTTTGCTCAATTATTGACGTTATCGATGAATAAATCCGATGTGAGACAGAAAAAATGCTGTTTTTCATGCAAAATTTTTTTTTCGAACTAAGTAAGCAACTAAAATTTTAGCTCAAACGGTCCAACCGTTGGCGAGTTAGAGCAATTCAAAGTTGTACCCACTACTTTTGCACCACTCTGTATACAGTCGAACTCAGTTTTTTTGGAAATAATGGCTGGTCGGGTCATGGTCCCACTTTTTCATTTTGGATAAGTCGGTGATCTGAATCAATTGTATTGTTGTTTTGCATTTTGGACTGCGGGGCGAATGGAGAGTCCTTTCTTATGGCAACCCTTCCATCTGTTTTATTTTGACTTGTGCTTTTGACAAATCGAACAACTTCAAATATTAGTTCTTTTGCAGCTATCTGGCGAATCGCATTCAATGGTGCGCATCTTAAGCGGATCGAAGCTACCAAGACAGAAATAATAAATCAGCTACATGTATTTATCGAGCGAACGATGTAATTTAAAACCACTCATTTTTTGACGCATGATATCCAAGATGAATTCAAAATTTTGCACATCCATGTAAAAGGCGACCATTTTTTACAGTGTGTGAACGACGAACAGTAAACAAAAACAGCAGGATGTGTTGAAAATTCAAAGTTACCTGTGATACTTTTACCAGTTGGTTTTTAGAAAGTGAAATCAGTTGTTGTCTTGCGTTTCCGTGTGCCGTGTGGTAAAAATAAGCTACAAATCGTCTCTGAAAGTACAGCTATTATTAATACAATACAATTAAACTTGCGACCACATGACGAAGAAAATTCGTTAGCGCTTTTGCCAGGAGAATGTCACGTGGGGGGTGCCGAAAATTTTTCAGTGGGGGGTGTCAATCATGGTACAGTGACAGCCCCCCACCCCGCCCCCAGGCGTGGGCCATGGGGGGTGGGGGTGCACTATTGTAGAAAAATTTCTGGGGGGTGCACACCCCCACCCCACCCATGATATTTTTTCGCTTAAATTTTGAAGGAAAAACGCTAAATTTTGCTGCAAGGTGCAAAATCTTTGAAATTACAATGAAGAATGTCAAGTTATCATACATGTATATTCAGCTTATATTATGGACTTTAGAGACAAAAAATCATGATTTTTGGATAGTCCGGGAAAATTTTTGGGGGTTGTCGGTCGGTGTCAGTGTAACTTAGGTCCATGTAGGGGTGGGGGTGGGTGGGGTGTCTAGCAAATTTCGAGGGGGGTGTGGATGGTCCGTGGTCCAGTGTCAGGTTTTAGGGGGTGGGTGTCGCGTGACCCCCCCCCCCACGCGGAGGTCTCGGTGCTCTGGGGGGGCTACACCCCCCACCCCCCCCTCCCACGTCTTCGGTACTGGTTACTAATTGTCCCCAGGTGAAATGAAAAATTATTTAATTTTTATTTTTTTTGTCGCGTCCGTGGCGTAGCGGTAGAACTTCGGCCTACAGTTCTGTAGGTACCGGGTTCGAACCTCGCTGTGGACAAGACATACTCGTGGAAAATTAGAGTGACCAACGAACATCTAATGGGTCTATTCCCTCCTGAGCCGAGGGTAAAATTGGGCTCGGGGCAGTATTGCCCGTCTCCGCCGGAGTTTGGTACCTTCGGGTTTCCGGAACCGGCGCGCGTATAATTAAATAAAAATAATTAAATAAATAAAACATATTAAAAGCAGTACCGTGGGCGGGGGGGGGGTGGGGGGGTACACCCCCCCCCCAGAGCACCCGAGACCGTCGGGGGGGGGGGGGGGGGGGGGGCACCGTGCGATTTGTATACATTCTTAAAAGTGATTTTTTTGATTTTTGATCTGAAGTTGTTTGTAATGAGTCGTTGTAGGTTCCTAATCCTAAACCTAATCCTAATCCTAAGCCAAGCCTTTTTGATAAGGTGAAAATGATCAATTTAGTTTTTGCATTTTTTTCTTTCCTGTGTTATGGAGGAGGAGCACCGGAACTGCAGATGCAGCTGTTTTAATAATGATGCATTACGCACCGTGCCACCCCCCCCTAAAACCGGGCACCCCCCCCCATCGTACCCCCCCCCCTCGAAATTTTGGCCGACACCCCCCCACCCCCCCCCATGAAATTTTGTCTGGCGGACACCCCCCCCCCAAAATTTTCTGCACACCCTAAATTTTTTTCGAAAATCATGATTTTTTGTCTATAAAGTCCATAATATAAGCTGAATATATGATAACTTGACCATCTTCATTGTAATTTCAAAGATTTTGCAGCAAAATTTAGCGTTTTCCTTTCAAATTAAAGCGAAAAAATTTCCTGGGGGGGGGGGGGGGTGGCCCCCCCCCACCGAAATTTTTTAAAAATTGCACCCCCCCCCCTGGGACCCCCCTGGGGGGGGGTCCCACGTTACCGTAGGTTGGACCCCCCCCTCACTTTTTGGTCGGCACCCCCCCCACGGTACCATACCCCCCCTCGAAAATTTTTTTGGGCCCACGGTACTGATTAAAAGAACGTAATGCATCATATATTAAAACAGCTGCAGAGGCGAATTAAAAAAATCGGCATTTTTGTTTTTTAATCACTTTTTTAAATTTGTAAAAATAGCCCCCCCCCCGGCCCCGCCTCCCCCCAAATGATTTTCATTGAAAGTTGACAAAAATGTTTTTTTTTACTTTTTTGAATACTTTTGAATTTAAAGTTTTTTCAGCGTCGCAATTCGCAAAGCTTGGCTTGACATTTCCGATGCAGCCAAAGTGACTTCGCCTCTCATTGTGTTAATGATGTGAATTCTGGGCGTCCGAGCTGCGCTGTCTGCAAGCGGCAAGCGCTACTCTGTTTGGTTGCTGTTTCGCGTCATCATGGCGTCGGTCGAATTTCAAGCCGGTAACCTGTTTTTTAGCTTAGAGATATGGTGGCGTTTTAAGGGTTAAAACGCAAGAAAACGCATGATGGGTTAGAAAATGGCATAGATGAGCGACATCACCAAAACAAAATCTGGCAAGTTCCGTTCCGCTGCATATGGGATGGGAGTGGGAGTGGGTGGGGATTGTGTATAAAAACACCGCAGAGGTGAAAACACCACTGCGGTGAAAACACCGCACCGATGAAAACGCGCTCTGTATGAAAACACCGCACGGTGTGATTTATGGAACGGGTTGGGTCGGCATGAATATGGGGTGTGGTACCAACAGATTTTATGCCGTTAATAAAGGTTTTTTTTTGTTTTTCGTAGTTATCTTGTGATGTTTTAACGATGTAACGATGTAACGTTTATCGTACCAAGGTAGTCACACGATGCCGAAGCATCGAAATAGGTAATACCCGTTAGTACAAAATACAATGAAACAATAACATCACGCATTAACCACCACACGAACAAAACACGATGAACTGACTGAGCTGACTGAGCTGAGGTTCTGAGAATTTGAATTTTGAACTTTTTTCAAAACAAGTTATCAATCACGAAAACTGTCACACACGACGAAACATTAACAAATAAAATAACTAGCGAAAATCAAAATCATGACTGCCCGATCAAAACTGTTCAAAACAAAACAGATAATCCACTTCATCGACGATACGAATACGAACTCAAACTGCCGCACAATCTCAGTGCACAAGACGAAACTCGACTGGCTTCTGAAGTTTCTGACGTATTAACAAAGAAATCCTGAAAGAACACAAAAGGATTAGCAACGGAACACCACAAACATTTTCCGACCACAAGCAGGGCAATGTTGGCAAGTTTAGAAAAAGTTGAAGTGAAAGGGGACATTGAACACAATGCAATTGTTTGTTTGTTTTTCTTTTTTTTTTAAGCAAGAATGTTTAATGGACCTAAGATGAATTTATCAATTCGCAAAGTTTTTCTCAATGGGAAAGGAAGAGCAACGGAGAGCGGCATCCCCAGGTCCACGGAAACCCCAAGTCGTTCACTCGATCAAATTGAAAAGAAAACGTCGTCTCATCGTATTCTTCGCTGTGAAATAATGCAATCGGCCACTTTCCCTTTTGACTCTTGCTGAATTCGCTCACCGTCTTCTGCCAGGCACCGTTATTCTCTTGTAATTCCATGATTCGACGATTCCTTCGCTCTGAAATTGAAGGGCTGCATTTTGTTCTATCACAATCTATTCCGTTTTTCATTTAAAAGGGCGAGGCGAATACCCATTCCCCAATCCGTCAAATACACCGATTCCGATCCGATCCGAATCCCTATTCCCACGTCCCGTTTGTTTTCTTCCTCACCCTAATGTCATCTGTTTGACCTCCCGATTCAAATTTCCCGCCATTCCTGCTGTGCGGTGTTTACATACAGAGCGCGTTTTAATCGGTGCGGTGTTTTCATCGGTGCGGTGTTTTCACCGGTGCGGTGTTTTTAGCAATTACCGTGGGTGGGAGGACTAGTCATTCGGGACCGGGAGACGCTCGCACATCAAATGTGGTTCCGCTCGCACATCAAATCAAATGTGGTTCTTCGAATTTCCTTTAGCACAACTTTGATTTTCAAGATTTAAAAAAAATCTTTAAAAAAATAAAAATGACGATTTTTGTTTTTCAACAACTTATTAACTGCTGTTTACTGCATTAACGAGCTCATGAAACCAATTACAGAAGCTTCTATCGGTATCTAGACTTTGCTCGTTGATCTTTGACTTGCTGAAAGTAGAAATTGCCAAAAAATTCTGCCAAAAACAAACTCCACACGAAACTCTGGGCAAAAAATCATGAAGTCACTTTGTGTGGAAAGTGTCTTGAACGCATTTTCAGATGAAAGTACAATTTTGATAGCCAAAATTCGCTTTTTTAATTAATTAAAAAACTCCCGAAATAAAAAAAGATTTTTTTAATTGAAAAAATCGAATCATACCCTCAGCTCGGCAGCTCTGGAACAATTGGCTGGGTGTGACTCCCGTATGGCGGAACTTTTAGATTTTGTTTTGGTGAACTTATTTACCCCTTTTCCAAACCATTATCTTGCCTCTTCTTGTGTTTTGACCGTCAAAACGCCACTAATTTTCTCTAGCTCAAGTGAAAGAAAGCTTACCGACTTGAAATTCAATCAATTATGGTGACGACGCCACGACACGAAACAGCAACCAAATAAAGTGGCGCTTGCAAACGGCACAGTTCGGACGCTCAGAATTCACAATATGAGGCGAAAGTGTCACCTTGGTTGCATCGGAAATGTTAAGCCAAGCTTTGCCAAGGTGGGATGAGGTGGGACAGTTTGTCATATACCAAGTTTTTGCACATTTTGGAAATAGGCAACAAAATTTTGACAGACAACTAAATATCTGATTGGACTGGTATGTGCAAATGATACGTTTTCGGGTCAAATTGGCAAAGTTTTATTAAAAAGACTTGGTTTGATCAGGGGTCCCATATAGCGGTAATTCAAAGGCAGTCAAACATCGTTAAAAAAAACAAGTTAAACAAAAAAATCACACCTCAAAGCAGCCATTCAATACTCAAATATCTTATGCTGAGATAAAGTAGAGAAATTTTTGTGAAAAGGTGGTCGAAAATGTTGTTTTTTACGGTTTTTGGAAACATTTTGGATTTTTGAACGTGGAAATTGGGGTTTTGGGAAGGTCAAAATTTGGGAGAGCGTGTCTGTGCCAGTTTTTATAAAAGTGAGTTGTGAGGGGAAAACTTTTGGGGGAGTAGCTGAGTCGAGTTTTATACAAGTTTGGTAAAAAAACCGTTTTTACCAACCCTGCCCATGTGCCCACTACAACCTGCTCCTGACCAAAATAATAACTTTGGACGTAATGTGATGTGAGTGAGCAAAGTTTCAATGTTTTTATTTTTTTATTTTTAGATCAGCTGTAAGAAAGTTGTCAACCTGTTATTTACAGCCGCACTGAATCATATGGTTTGAATTCATATCTCAAAGCCAAATACAAATCAAAAAATATAAACGGCAATTTGCATTAATAAATAAAAATAAAGAGAAAAAAGAAAAACCAAGGAGTGTCTATCCGTCGATCACGTCTCTGATTTCGTGGTTTTTTTTGCGAGTTTTGCATTCTCTGATTCAACAACAATAACGATGGGCGATTTTCAAGTGAGTGTTCGTCTTTATCTTCACAGCGCTGTTTAAGAATCATGAACAGGTGAATCTCGCGTCTGCAGTTGACATTTTTCATTCAAACTCTAAAGTTAGTTCCCCCTGAATGTGCTGACACTGGATTTTAAAGGTTTTTTTTTAATTTAGCTGATTTATTTTCTTCAAGCCAACAGTAAGAAGTGTAACCGTTTTTCGACAAAACAATTGCAGCAGCAAAGCAACATGGTGAATTTTTTTTCAGCACCACGCGATCAACACGATAAAATGTGGCGTAATGAACGTTTACGTGCAGGTAACAAGCAGGATAACTATCTTTTCGTTTGGTTTTGCGACTCAATGCGTTCACAGACGTGCAAAGTTACTCAGTTTCATGCTCGATGTCGCATTCAAAAGTGGTCCGGTCCGGTCGTATCTTCGGGATTAGAGTGTCGCTTCAATAATTTTGAAATCCCGCATCTAGCATGAACCCGATTTTCTTGCCACGCGCGCATTGAGTCGCAGAAAGAAACAAATGTGTAATATTCAACAGAAAGTGTGTTCACGAATTGACGGTTCATCAGAAGTGCTTTTTTGCGTGTGAAACATTCACATCTTGTTGCCATATTGCAGGGCAACATGGACGAAAAGTCTGGCAAGACAGTGTTCTTGACAGTGCACGACATGGGAACGAATCGTGAGTTGTGTTCGAGTGTGAAGTTGTTATCTCTTTTATTTTGTGGCTTTGATTTTTGATAATTTGATTGTATTTGTGCGAAATGAATAATGGATTGTTGATTGGTGATGATTGGTGAACGCTACTTCTGTCGTCTGTAAAGAACAAAAAAGCGGTTCTGCCCAGTAATGACAAGGTCTTTCCATTTGCGCTGACATTCGCGGATCCGGTGCAGTTCAAAATACAGACGCTCACGCAATGCTTTCTAGCGAACAAGTCATTCCTAATGAATAGAATGACCGATCGAAACGATGGTTTTTTGTGAGCTGGTCTGTTATTCTTTCTCTTCATAAAACTCATGTGGCTGCCATCTTTTGTGGAACACACATACCTTCATTGGACCAGACTTGATTTTTTTTGTTTGAAAATGTTTCTTGATCCCTGCGTAATTGGAAGCCACACGTACGTGACAGTGATACTATGGAGCAAAAAAAGTGAAGCAGATTGGTCTGGCGCAGAACGGGTTTGAGAAGCAGTGCGTATGTTTATGTAGCGTTTGTGTCGTTTGTGTGCTCGCATTCAATAAATGCACCGTTGAGCTAGCTGGCACTTACATGCACGCACGCAGTATTTTTCTAGCATCTAAACTTTTTTACGTGGCTGATTTCAACAACAACAGCAACAACAACAACAAGGTGAACAGACATAATAATCGCATGTTGATGTTTGTGTGTCGTGTGTGTGCCTTGCAGGCAGCCCATAAAACTCGCTCTGCATTGACTGACTACTGTTGAAATAGACGCACACTGTTAGCAGCTTGTTGTTATGCGGTGTGTTGTGTGTGCGCTGCTGGAATGGATGGGGGTCTGTGTGAGACTACGTCTGCCTTGCCTTGCCCACTTGCTTGCAGGCCCGGAAAATTTTGTTTCAAATGTTTTTTTAATATCACATTGCCGATGTTCAATGACATTTTTGCTCGAGTTTTGATGATTTTCTGGTTGTTCGTGTTGTTTTTCAAAATGGTAAATGTTGCTTTTCAAAATGGTAGACATCGGAAGAATGGTGAAAATTTGAAGTTTTTGAATTTAAATTTTTGAGCATCGTACTTTTGTGTCATCTATTTTTGGGAGATGAAGATTTTTATGAATTTTCAACTGCACTGGATCGCTGACCGTTATCTTTGTTGTTGGTGTTGTTATTCAGTTTGGTTGGATTGTTTTCGCCTGTTGATAGCGGCGGCACACAAAAGCAACTGGTTCACTGTGTTGATTTTTTTCGATGGGCTTTTTGCTGTGAAGGAGCAGGCCGCTGAAATTTGCAGCGTTGTTACAAGTTGCACAGGCAATGTTGTGATTGTCAATTGGTTGTGTGGTGTTCGATCAGAACAGATAGATTACTTTTGAACTTGAACCAACATTTTTAACTGCACCTTTTCAAACGTTCAGTGTTCTGGGGGTTGAAAGAATATTTTTTGCAACTGAAAGAAGCGTGAACTCAGAGGTATATACCACGTGACATGCAGTTACTGAATGAGTGATATGTTGCGAACAATACGCCACAAACGCCGCCACTGAACGCAAGCACACGTTTCGGTCGCATATTTGTGTCGGCAGCTGAGCTGCGTGCAAGCTGCTTCCGAGACACTAGATCTCTGCTCTTGTTTGTAAATTTTGTGGGGGCAAAAACGAAGCGCATCATAAGTGTGCGGTCGTTAGCGCTTGTTGCGCAATACTGAAATGCAGTATTGATTTACTTTGGTTGGTTCTGCTGGCACGGAACACACACAGTCCAGGCTTGACATGCAGTTCATTCTCGGGTCGTTGAGGAAATGAAAAGGGAACGCTAAAAGACATCGTTTTTTTTCAGAAGTATGATCAGAACGTGGTGTTATTAACGGGGAACGAAGCATGTGCCAGTTTATCGTCATGCTTTATTGGAACAGGGCTTGGATAAAGGGTGAAGGTATGGATACTTCAGATCAGTAACACCTTTGAATTGTCTACTTAGAAACGCACGAATTTTCAGCTTTCCATTTCGTAAAAGGAAATGCCGAAAGTTGCATTTGGAATGCTGCCAACTGTTATGGGTGTGCGGCTTGAACAAATATGGACAGGGGCACGTGTTAGCTTGTGAAAAAGGATTGGATGCACTATTTTTAACGCTTGTTTGTTTCGCAAATCATTCACTGCAACTGGTTCTTTCTAGTTATATCTGATCTGAACCATGTGTTGTTGTTGTTTGGTTTGACACGAATGTCTGCAAACGTTCGTTGTGCACATAAAGTCCTCTGATAAGCGCAAACAAACAAAGGCGAAGGTATTCGAACCAACTCGTAAAAGTTGGTAAGGACGTATTGGAGGGGGGGGGGCATCTCAGCAACCAAATCAACCAATTTGTATGGTGGTTCTCTGCATTTCGGCCTGGCCAACACCAACATCATCATATGCAGAAGAGGGGTGGCCTGCTGGCCTCATCAGTGATGTGCCCCTCTCGAACCACTTCAGCCAAGAAAGCTTGAGTATTGAGCTTAGTAATTGAAAATAAAATGAACAAAACAATACAAACTTATTGTTTGAATGTCAAACTTGAAGAAATCGGTCAGATCAGATGCACCGGAAAAGCACCGGTTAACTGAACTATTGATGCTCATTGCAAAGCATTGTTCGTTTCAGATTCGAGTATGATCGACTTCACCAACGAGCCTTCGATGACCGATGTGAAAGCGAAGGCGATCTTTGTGCACGTGTGCGTGCCTGGCCAGGAGGACAGCGCGCCCGACTGGAAGGCAGAGTGCGTTTCACGGTTGGCTGACGCGTGCAAGTGCAAAGTGCGCCAAACAGGTGCACATTTAAGACGGCTCGTCTCAGTCACAATATATGAGATATTGAGCTGAAATATGGAACACTTAACGAATTTATGCCTTCTTTTGATGGATGTGATGTGCATACTCAGAACTACTAATTTGTCATAAAGTCGTCTTTTGGTGTTTTACGCTGAATAAACGCAAATAAAACAGCGTCATTGATGGCAGAACAACTCAATAACTCCAAGTGTTTCAAGTTGCAGCTCAATAACTTGTTATGGCGATGAATACGAGCCGTTTTAAATTTGCACTTTTTCGGCCCACCCTTTACAAGTTGCTTCGACGTGAAAGCTGTGAAAGATTTGCTTCTTGAACGCTCACAAACCGTTTGATGTTTATGACGAAAGGCTTGTTGGAATGGAACCCGTTGTGGATAACACTGTCTGGACAATTGTTTCAGTTTTCCGTAGCATTTACAATTGCCCTGCATGCACACAGATCGTACCCAACATTGGCCGAAATCGGCAACGACCTCGTCTGCATTCTTGACCACTTTGACGTGCGCACGTGCATCGGCTTCGGTCAGGGCGCTGGCGCGAACATTGTCTGCCGATTCGCTGTGCGTTTGTTGTTATTAAAAGTTTATTGTTATTTTTGGGGTTCTGCGACTCAGTGCGTTTGCAGAAAGAACACAAGTTTCAATGTTTATGTGGAAATTCAAAGTAGGGTACGTGACTCGGGCCAGAGATGTGCACGGGGGGGAATTAGGGGTTACCGGTACCGGCAAACGTCGCGCGTCGCGCAGGGCCTGAGGGCTACGTCGCGCAGCGCCTTGGTCGGAGTTGAAAGAGACAAAAGTTTTACACATGAATTTGAAAAATTACTTCGAAATCGATTGCTCATGTCGCGCATCTATCGTCAAAATTAAGGTCTGCTCGTTGTACTTTTGTTGTGAGCTGCTGAAATCGCTGTGAGCAATCATTTTAATTCACAGATGTCGCGCAGCGCCTCAGGTGGAAGAGACAAAATTTTCACAAATGAAATAAAAATTGCTTCAAAATTTTAACTTCAAATTTAAAAATTCGAAGATTTCAATTGACTGATTGTCGTGGTACTTTAGCAGGTTGCAATGTATTTGTATTTGAAATCGCGCTACGCATGTAGATGGTAAGCACATTTTATTCCGCAAATGTGAGTTGCACAAACATCCAGGGTTTTTTTACGCGAAATCGTGCGTCAATGACGCAAAATAATTTGGTATGACGTAAAGAAATTGGTTGTTTCGGTCAGCTGTTTTGATTCTTTCAATTTTCGATGATTTCAATGGATTGTTTTTAAGAAATTTTGCACCCAGATTCAAAATTTTTCTGCGCCTCCGGCGCAGAACGTGGACACTTTATAATTTGTTTGACAATGGCGATCACGAATTCATCGTTCGTTTTTTTAGATTGTTCAGTGTTTTGCTGATAACGGTTCGATTCAATCTAAGAATATTTTTGTTGTTTTGACCGTATCAACAATCACTTGGTCCATCTAGCTCCTACGTAAGCTTTTTGTTCGCACGTTTCTAAACATCTGCGTTTTTAACACGTGAATAAATGTCATAGACAGCAAAGTACTTTGATGACATCCAAAAATCGCAAGGTAAAATGCGTTCTCAGGGCCTAATTTTTGAAAATTTTCTTCGCTGCGCGAAGACGTTACAATTTACTGTTTTTTTTAAATTGAGAGTCAAAGCCACACTTTCCGAACGAAACACAGAATAAACTTCAAAAATGTAAATGTACGGTATGGCCGATTAAACATGGCCGCTTTTTTCAGGGTGCAAGGAGCGCGCCAAATTTGAATGTTCAGTAAAAATATGTTCAGAAACCCAATTGCGTGTCAAATTTTACACATTTCTTAAAATTAATTGGTAATTCGTGCTATTCTGTTCATTATTTCTCCCTTTTACACTCGATTGGCGGATATCTTATCATTTTTGAGAAAGGCAACTCCTAGTCTGCGACTAATCTCGCCTTGATTGAGACTGGCTTATTTATTCGGCCATACTGTATTTGTATTTGAAATCGTGCTGCGCATGTAGAATGTGACACTAAATTTGCGAGAAAAATGTGGTGGAGGTGGGGTCGACGTCGCGCAACCACCCGAGCCGGTACCAGCAAGAATTGTCCGGCGTGCACACCTCTGACTCGGGCCCTTTTAGAATACTCGCATCCCTTCGCCAATTTTAGATTCGCGCGTCATGCATGAAACTGTTCATCTGTCTATGCGCGTAATTGAGTCTCGGAACCAGCAAAAAAGATGATAATCAGACAGTGCCCCTTTGTTGTAATACAGTAATGATTGCTCATATGACCGACGGCACTGTTTTCAGACTGGAACTTTAGCGTTCGGTTTTTATTTGGGTTTCGCCAGCACCGAACAACGAGCAACAGACGCGTTTTTCAGATCGCCCATCCGAATCGTTGTCTTGGCGTTTGTCTGGTGAAGTGCACGTCAACGACAGCTGGCGTCATGGAATATGTCAGGGATAAAGTGCGTTCGCGTCATGTTTGGCGATGGGGGGACAGGCTCTTTCGCTGCTGTGTTCCGATGCGACATGTGAATTTTTGAATTAGCATAAAAAAGGAAGTGTTCTCACTGTGAAGTGGTTGTGTTTCAGTACATCAAGCTGCATCTGGATGCACACACGATGCATCAGAGTGCCTGGCAGTATCTCATTGAGCACAGATTCGGCTCCGTAAGTGATCCCCTGGATTTATTCAAGCCTTACTACTCATGAATGTTGCAATTTTTACAAAACTGTTTTTTTTCTATGGTCATTCATCCGGTTCAGGAGGTAAGAACACACATGCCTAGTCGCCGCTTAGTGGAAAGTATACTTTTAGTTTGTTAGTAATATTAGTTATCTTTGTGTGCGTGTGCATTATGTATGCTTTTCACGTTTTTAGTTGTCACAGGTGTATGTAGCGCAGAAAAAAACTGCGGTGTGAACAAAAATTATGTTAAACTTAGTCAAATTGATTTGTTTGTGCGGATTGATAGCCATATTATGGTTCGTTGGTTGTGGTTTCCTGCGTTCTCTAGATTCAGTTTAGCTTAGAGAGACCTTGAAATTTTGAAACACCGAGTAGTTTAACAGCTGGATTAAATAGTCGGAGGTTAGATTGCTGAAACGATGGGTTAGCAACTAGCATGATATCGCTTGGGAGTAAATTACTTCGCTGCGTTTATTTGCGAATTCGTTGGTTAGACAGTGTTTGTTTATGAATTGAAGTAGCAAGTTTGTATTTTGAATGTGGTGAATTCAGTGTGCCTGCGCACTACGCTGTCTTTTCTGACTATCTGACATGACTAACCCAAACCAAACAAGACTTGCATGAACGCAAACAGCAAACTCATGTTTTCTTCGCTTTTGCTGAGTGGGTAATATCTGCACTTTTACATAATACAGCCCGCAAATGCTGAAGTTGCGAGAGTCAATTGGCGAATAATTTCAGTTCGTGAATGAATCTTAACTCGCATATTGCATCTTTCCATCTTTGAAAACTGATGATAACCCTTCCTTCCAACATCCGACTCAACTGATCCTTATGATTTAACAAAATCGTGGGTACAAGACTGTTTGTTCAACCAAGTTTCTTTGCAGAAAGCCGACGAAAAATCGCAGCCAGTGATCGACTACATTTCCGAGCTGAAGAAGCGTATCAATCCAGCGAATTTGGCCAAGTATTTGAACAGCTTTGCGAAGCGCACCGATTTGTCGGCCGCCTTGGCTACTGAAATCAAGTGCGTTGTAGCAGTAAAACATCAATGCAATTCGTGCATTTGGCATGCTTAATGGCTGCCTTCGCGCCGCACGTTGCACCAATCCGTGAGCGCATTTCAAAAACAGCCAATCAGCTTGATTGCCAGTGATTCACAGTCGTGACTGTCGTGATAACTGTGCCATTACAGGTGTGACACATTGCTGGTCGTTGGCTCGAAGGCGTCACACATTCACTCAGTGTACACGATGCACCAAATGATGAACCGCGAGAAGACGACGCTGCTCGTGGTTGACGGCGTTGGCGACGTCATGAGTGAAGCGGTCAGTCGACTCGACACTGCTTTCTTTAACGCAGTTCGAGCCCGCACGATTTCAGGAGATTTTGGAGCTTAGTGGAACTGTAAGCCAGAGTCAAATCGAGCGGAGACGGTTCGGCCATTGGCCCTCGCGGCATGACCAACCGACATAAGCAATCTGTTTGACTGAACAAACCGTTTCACAAATCAACCCGTTTGAATGGTGTGCTGTTCGAAGTTTCAATGTCTGTTTGAAAACAACCAACCACCGTTGTACGTGGTGCAGCCGGAGAAGCTGACGCGTGGGCTAGTGCTGTTCTGCAAAGGCTTCGGTGCGCTGAGCGGCGTGAACATGCCCGGCATGGAGAAGACGCGCACGCTGTCGGCGAGCATGGAGGAGGCCGATCGGCCACGGCGTGCCTCGGTCACCGAGATGAAGTGAGTGTGTGCGCTGTGCCTGTCGTTGGCACACACACCACGCAGAGTCTTCGTTTCAATCACGATCACAGTATTGCTCTGTGTGGTTTCTTCGTTTCGTTTGTCGTCTTGATGATAGAAATGGCCCACTGAACTGAAACGCTGTGTCCATTCGCGTATTGAAGAACTGAGTCTGAACATCGACGGTGTTGCTTGTTGATTGGTGGCACGTTATCGAATGCACGAATCGGTGCAGTGCCAAGGAACACAGCGGTTCTGTGCGGCCTGTCGTTTTGGTACGGGAGCAAGTTTTTTAGTTCAGCTCGAAATTATATGATAGTTTTGTGAATACAATAAATTGTTTTACATTTTGATATGTTTTTTTAAAAATTTGAAATTTCTGCATTTTTGTGGTGTTGTGTGTACCTTTGACATGTTTTTATTCGTAACTGTTGTTTGTGATTGCTAGTTTGATGTGTTTCGTTTGTTAGTAGACTGCCGCTGTTTTTGCTTTTATTCTACACCCAAACACGGTTCTTTAGTACACATTAGCTGGTAGGTTCGCTGCTGCAAGTTGCTTTTCCGTCATCAAAGAATGCATCTATCTAACTCGGGTTCGCACTTGTAGAGAATAAGTTAGTGACATTTGTAAAAATTGACTGTTATTCTGTAAAATTCTAGTGTCTCGTAGTGGCATCTCGGGCTCTGGTATTCCTCATGTCAAATAAGCGAAGCAAATTTGCAAGTTCAGTGAAAGATCACATGATTTTTTCATTGACTGCAATTTTTATGAAGCGTGCAGTCATTGCGTTTTTTCGGTCAGTTTCTGTTTGTTTTTTTATGCTGGGTGTAGCGATTGTCGGTTTCCTGTTGTCATGTATGTAGCTACAATTTAGATTCGTGATCATCACCATTTGTGTCTCTATGCCTGTCCGGTTTTTTTGCTTTGGTAATTATTTAAATCCAACCAACAACGACTGCACAAGTTTTGTTTCAACGTCACGTACAGCCATTTTATTTTTACTTTTGTAGGTTAGGCGTCGGAGTGTGGTTTGTAAGGCTTATGATTTCCGAAAGTTTGTATCAAAGTCATCTTCGCTACTTTGTCAGTGTTTCATCGTTTCAAACACCAAGCGCTGTACTGTGTTGCTTTTTATTACCGTAAAAAACAGACCTAACACACTCTTATACCATTCCGATTGATTCATAGCAAAAAATAAAGAATTTTGTTTTCTGCAGTACGGCTTTTGTACAATATCTCGAGGAAGCGTCGTGAGTATTTTTCATTTGTCGTCGAATTTGAACAACTGCCTTATGCGGGCGGCTGCAATCTCAGTATGAGTGCAGTCGGTGGGCGGGAAACAGTGGCGGATTTCGACGAATGAGCGTTCAGCACGGATGATTTGTGTGCGCGAGCTTGACTCGTTGACGCTGATGCGCACGCCGTGCATGCAGTCCTTGGCAGCGAGCAACGGCGACGTTGCGGTTGCACAGCAGCGCACCGTTGGGTCGCAGCGCACAGGGTCGTGCCACGTTGGCGGTGGTGACTGTTGCACGGCCGCTGTGTCTGTTGGTGGTTGCTGAAACTTGCGACGTCAAGTCTGTGACAGTGCACAGGCACAAACACTGTTTCTGGGTGACTTGTGTTGCAGCTGAGTGCACTGTCTTCAGACCAGGACTTTATCAGTCAGCACAAAAGAAGTAAAGTTGCGAGTCACCGTTTTAACAGCGACGGCCTTGCAACGAATTTCAAAATAGTCCACGAGGGCCTCTTCATTCTGCACGAACAGCTCCGGCACAATCTGCTTGTTCAAGGATGTCAGGATGCAGTTTTTATCGTCTGAAACAAAATACACGGATATGTGTGCTTTTCTGGGTTAGCTCTGGGTAAACAACATCGCCTAAAATCACGGTTCGTCAGCACATGTGCGGATTCACTATGAAGTTTCTAATTTGAAAAATCAAAAGTACCTTCATTGTAGAACATCATTCCAGCGTGACACGGGAACTGACCGTGCACCCGGGCGCGCACGCACAGTTGCACACAACGATGCAGACTGCTCGCTGTGTAGACGCGCTCTGCCGTTCCGACCAACATCATCTGTGTTGGCAAAGTTGACAAATAAGAGTTGGCCAGCCGACCAGGTGGATGCGAACCCGTGCGACGGTCCGCGGGTCATGGCGCCCTTGCTGTGATGCGCGGAGACTTGCGTCCAGCGCACCACCACACCGGGTTGTACGGGTATGATGTGTGCGTGCGAAGTGCGTGTGCGCGCGCGCCTGTACCTGCACAGGTGCGATGTGTGCGTGCGAAGTGCGTGTGCGCGCGCGCCTGTACCTGCACAGGTGCGATGTGTGCGTGCGAAGTGCGTGTGCGCGCGCGCCTGTACCTGCACAGGTGCGATGTGTGCGTGCGAAGTGCGTGTGCGCGCGCGCCTGTACCTGCACAGGTGCGATGTGTGCGTGCGAAGTGCGTGTGCGCGCGTGCGTGTACCTGCACGGGTACGACGTGTGCGTGCGAAGTGCGTGTGCGCGCGTGCCTGTACCTGCACGGGTACGACGTGTGCGTGCGAAGTGCGTGTGCGCGCGTGCCTGTACCTGCACGGGTACGACGTTTGCGTGCGAACTGCGCGTGCGCGCGTGCGTGTACCTGCACGGGTACGACGTTTGCGTGCGAACTGCGCGTGCGCGCGTGCGTGTACCTGCACGGGTACGACGTGTGCGTGCGAAGTGCGTGTGCGCGCGTGCCTGTACCTGCACGGGTACGACGTGTGCGTGCGAAGTGCGTGTGCGCGGGTGCCTGTACCTGCACGGGTACGACGTGTGCGTGCGAAGTGCGTGTGCGCGCGTGCCTGTACCTGCACGGGTACGACGTGTGCGTGCGAAGTGCGTGCGCGCGCGTGACTGTATTGTGGATTTATTCAAACGTGTCCGGACTAACGTGACGTCATTTTATTTAAAAACGCCCGTTTGTCAAAGTACAGGCACTAAAATTTCAGTTTGGTGTGACTGATTCGACATTCACCATTTGTTTACGGGAAGAAATCAGCTAAACGGATAGTCTGGTTTGCTGTGAACGACAAGCGCATGTTTGGCGGCACATGACGTCATTTCAGTGGGACACGTTTAAAAAATAGGCCATACCTGCACGGGTACGATGTGTGCGTGCGAAGTGCGTGTGCGCGCGTGCGTGTACCTGCACGTGTCGCACGTGTGGCCCGTGGCAAGCGGCTGCCTCGTGCTGCGGCAGACAGAACTTCTCGAGGTAGCTGGCGTGTTTGCGCATCGTCGGCGGCCGCTCACCGACCGGATACATTCGCTCGGCAGACATGCGGCACAGCCGGCGGCGCTCGTCGTACGACGCAGAGTGGCACGCCGATTGCACTGCGGTGCACTGACGAAAGAACACTCACAAAATGGGCTGATAGTTTTGAATGCTGGTGGTAGAATAACGTTTCCCGAGTGAAATAATTGTCTTCATGCCTAAAGAACCGCTGTCTTCGGTTTACAACACAGAACATTCCGTGAGTGGCGTGCAACCTTCCAGTTCGCTCGCTCACTAAAACACCCTGTATTGCTAACTGCAATTCATGTGTGCTGAACCCCACATACTTTGCACGTGCATTTGGCGTGCCGTGGCACGCGTGTTACATTTTATGTGTTACGTGTGTTACATTTATGTTGCTAGTTGCGTGATGTGATGCTATGTTGTGTCTTCGGCAACATCGTTGCTCATGCTTTTGCCTGTGCTCTGGTCTGTTCTTTTCAGTGTGTATGTGTCTGTGTCTCAAGTTGTAGTGGCAAGTAAAACGTTAAACCGTTGAAAACAAACAACACATGTTCTGGCATCCCAACGAGCAACGCGCGACCAACAGAATGGCGTCCGGCATGTTTCGACGAAACGCTGCGCTGCGCCGTTCTGCACTTGTCAATCAACTGGACAACTTGCCAGACTACTCAAAACTGCACGGACCAAATGACACTGACGCTCAGATTGACGCTGCACTTCACAATGCGCGCTATTCGTTGATCAACAACATTCAGCGCATCAAATCGTCAATCGGCCATCTGACGCAAATCGACACAAACTGGCAGAAATGGCTTTCTGAACTGCCACCCGAGCATTTCGCCGACGAAGAGACATTCTACGACCAGCACGCCACCAACGGCTACCTGCCAATCGTCCTCCAGGGGGAGGATATCGTCGTCACGCTGGAGACGAAACTTCTCGAAGTCAACAACAAACTGACGCCGGTGACTGTCTCTGCCGCTGCGTCACCTCCAGCGCCACCGACTACCACTGTCGCTGATTCGCCATCGTTGATCAGTGAGCCATCACGCGGAGCGCCGACGGCGGCCGATTCCGATAAAGGTGTTGGTTCAACAACGATTGCTGCGATGCCGATCACCGCTGCTACGGGCACTGGTTCTGTCAGCGTGGTTGGCGACTCAACGGCTTCTGGTGTTGGCGCTTCGTTGCGGTCTGGTGTTGGCGACTCGATGGCGGCGGGTGCTGACCGTTCGCTGCTGTCTGGTGTTGGCGACTCGAAGGCGCCGGGTGCTGACCGTTCATGGCCGTCTGGTGTTGGCGACTCAACGACGTCCGCTGCGGGTACTGTATCGTCAAACATGATTGGTGCCGCCGGACTGACGGCAGAAATGCCAAATCAGGTGACTGTCAGTGACTATCAGGCAATTGCCAGTTCAGTGATTCCAGTGCCTGATTCTTTGAGTGTTTCTGTGCGAGTTTCTCAGTTTTGTGGTGCCTTTGTGCAGCCAAGTGTGGTTGCTCCACAGAGCATGCAGACAGTAGTGAGCTGTCAGCCGTACAGTAGTGGTGTAGGGGGTGTATCGTCTGGCCCTTTGCCGTCCCGGCCTGGTCTGCGGACTTCAGCGTCCGGTGCTTTCGTCGGTATGCCCGTTGCCTGCGGTGCTGGTCCCGGTGCCCTCACCGGTGCCTTCACTGGTAGTTTAGCTACTAACGTTCCGGTATCCTACGGTGCCTTCACTAGTGGTTTAGCTACTAACGTCCCGGTATCCTACGGTGCCCTCACTAGTAGTTTAGCTACCAACGTCCCTGTGTTCCAAGGTGCTCCCACTACTAACCACGGGTTTCGCAACGCAATGCTTGGTGCCCACACTATCGCAACTGGCCACCCGCCAGTGTCGTTGCCAACCGGGCCCCTGCCCGGAGTGTCTTAATTTCAGCAGCCACAGTTCAACGTCTACCCGCCGATGCAAACGACGAATCCTGCTCCGATGATACAATCAGCGTGCCTGAAGCTCCCGAAACTTCCACCGATCACCTATGACGGTGACCCACTTCGATGGGCGGAATTCTGGGACCTTTTCTCCGTTTCGGTCGATTGTCAGCCGATTTCCGAAGTTGAAAAGTTTGCTTACTTGAAGGGCATGTTGACTGGCAAAGCTGCGGAAGCGATTTCAGGTATCTCGCCGTCAAACGGTACCTACGCGCAGGCGGTCGACGTCATTTATCGACGATTCGGTGATGTTGAGGTGGTCAAAGACGCGCTGTACTCTCAGCTACGATCGATACCGGTCGCGACTGACAAAGTGTCCGACATTCGTCGCGTTGCTGATACAGCCGATCGGGTCTTGCGTCAACTTCTGTGCTTGGGTGAAGACGTCGAAGGCGGCAGTCACCGTTCGCTCATCATC
>JASANC010005214.1:0-13329 GCA_030248135.1 Theristus sp. LFF4_11
TCTCGGCGTTACCCTTTATTTTTTGTTTTGCTGTTTTATTGTGTGAAAAACAAGACTGAACTAAACTGAACTGTAAGAGATGAAGTCCCAGGACTTCCAGCACAAACCATTAGAAACGAACAAGCAGCAAGAACTGTAGACAAAACATTACACCGTGTTATGCAGCACCATGAAACGTAAGCAAACGCCAATAGGCATTACGTGGATCAACACACAGCATCACAATAATCAATAAGCATGCGTTAATGTAAGAAGCTTCAATACACAAACCAAAAACCTTTTCTCACGGATATATAACACTGTCCGTGACACTCGGCCAACAATTACAGTAGCCCTTTGGCATAAACAGTTGACCGTTAAAAATGCGCTAAATTTACAATCACGACAACAAACGATTTAGATTTTGGATAACAGTGTGTAAATCAAATTAAATGCAACAAAGTAAATGCACAACAAGATTGTAAACACTCGACAATTCATTGTTTTGAATACTTGCGTTGCAAAATATTGCCCACTAAAACTTCACATCGTTCCAAAATGTCAATGATTGAATGGTGTGTCAGATGCACATTGTCTCTCAGCTTCAATGACTCAAAAGGTTGCATGGCATACACACAACGGTTCTTGTGGAATTTGTTATATAACATTCTGTTTAGTTGAAAAGACTCATTCTCAAAGTATTTCTTGCTTGGCACCGGAGTTATGATGATTCGATCAATGGTTGGAAATTGGCCGCGCAAAAAGTCAATGAACGCTACAAAACGATTGACAATCAGTTCCAAATTACAATATTCGCCAAACAAATCATTCACGCCCATGAACAAGATAATTGAAATAATTGGCATTGGAATTGTTGGCAAAATTTTTTCGATTCTTGATTGAAATTGACCTACGCGACAACCACTAAACGAACGAATGGCAACATTTTTGAAATCATGAGCTTTCAAATAACGAATTTGGCTATCACCAATCAGCAAGTGGTTCACCTCCGAACAGCGAATTGGTTCATCAATTGTTTTTGCCAGTGGTGTATGCATTTGTTGCTTTGAACGAGAGTGTTTGTGATGAGAGTGTTTGTGATGAGAGTGTTTGTGATGCGCCGGATATTCGATCTGAATTTTGCTCGTGGACGGTTCAACTTGAACAGGTGTCGTCGATGGTTCGACCTGGACGAGATTTGCCGATGATTCGACCTCGATTGGACTCATGGACGGCTCATCGACGGTTGTATGCCTGGTTGCATGAGTGATGGCGTCCGGGTTGTGAATTTCGATCGAACCGATTGTCCAAACTTCGTTGGTTTCAGACGACTTTGACTGTTCGTAGTGTGTCAACTGCCACTCTGCTTCTTGTTGGTAATGTTTCATCATGTCTTGGACGACCGTGTCTTTGATCACGGCGTAACAATGACTCTCTTTGGACCGTCGAGCTTTCGATAGTTCGACGATGCGGTTATCGACAATTTTCTCAGCACGATCGCGTTCTGTAGACATCTTTGACAGATTCTGTGAAGCGGTAAAACCTGCGTTTATTTTGAAACAGCAAATTACATTTTATATTTCAACAATGTTGGGCGGCAGTGCCCGAATTGAACAAAGTGCTCGTTACTGTAGATGGGGCGCGATGTGCCCGTACGGAGCCAGGTGCCTCTAACGCGAAACGATGTATGAGCCAACTTGCTCGAAAGATGAATGGTCTGAATGACCGGTTGTGCGGCTGTTGATTAGCGACCCTGTTGTGAACCAACTCGTGCCGATTATGCGAACAACTGCAAAACAAAAAACAGATTACGCACGATACAATTGAATTGTGAACATTATTACGTATTGGTGAATTTTGTACAACTGATACGTTAGCATGGAGCGATAGAGCTAATGTTATATGGGTTCACTGTGCTCGATTCGGACATACGGCACACAAGCGTACTAGTAAGAGCGGTAACAACTGGATAGTAACCGCTAGCATGATAACCAGGCCAATGATACTCAAGACAGTCGAAGCCCAGTTGTCCCAAAGTGTGGACGCGATGTGTCCGAAGTCGAATCCGCCTGAAAAGGATCGATCGTCCGCAATGACGTGTCCGATTTTTCCCAATCGCTCCTTTTTTATATACGCCAAATTGCCGTCAATTGCAAACGCCGTTTCTGATTTTCCGCATCGCACTCGACAACTCTCTTTGACTCGACCGGAGCGTAAATGTACGCGATGTCTGCTGCTTAAGCCTCCTTGTTCGCAGGGTACAGACAAGTGAAACGACTGACATTGTACGTGTGCCATTGTGTCTGTGTTGTCAGTACTGCAGGAAAGTCGCAGCTTCGCTCCGGAACGACATGCAAAACACCCAGTGATGTCCTCGACTTCAACGATGCATTGATTGATTTCCGATTTCCGACTCAATTTCAGTTTGTTCATGGACACCTGTAATTCTCCCGTGAGTGTCTGGTCGAAATCGGCGAAGACGGAAGTGCCGTCGTCCGTGATAAGCAAATCTACGCCTGTGGTCTTCATCGGCAGTGCGTGTCGCTCTTGTAGGAAAAGTTCTTCGACTGACATGTCGTTGCAGTAACAACTCACGCGATCATCCCGCGGTTCGCATTTACAAACATCCATTGCTAGGTAGCAGTCTAGTTGTTCCGATTGTGTCTTTGAAGCGCACTGTAGTTGTCCAAGTTGCCCTGCTACTGGTTGACCGCTGCTGCTCGTCTTGTCGATCAGGGCTACACGTCCATTGTTATCGGTTACGAAAGAAGAACTCAGAATAGGCATTGGTGGTTGTGTGATCGATGCAAGGGTGAATGAGAGTGACTTCCAGGGTTTTGGCACGGCCGGGTCTAATGTCAGTAGCTGTGTTTCTTTGTTGTCATCGAAGATCACGGTCACCAGGATGTCTAGTTGATATCTCCATTGCATGCAATCAAACACTTCGAATACCGATCCACTGGTTGCTGTTGCATAATACCTGTAGAAAAGGCAGCCCGAGGAGCAGTAAAAACAACCATGACCAAGGCAGCCATCAGAATCTTCACAAAACGTGAATCCTGGGAAATTTGCTGTGTCCTTGAGTTCGTCAACTACAGTTTCTGGTGTCACGTCCGTACACTTTTTGTTGCTGCACGAACCAGCGCCGCTGCAGCGTTTTACGCTAGTCGTCTTCATTTGATACGAACGTGTGAAGAACTTGTTGCGTTTTTGACACATCAAGGCGCGTTTAGCAATTAGTTTTTCTTACGTACGCACGGAACGCACGTCGTTCTAAATGCGGGGCGCAAAACAGTCGTTTCGTTTACGCCACACGACAAAACTGAAAACTGCGCACCGCATTTAGAACGACTGAAGTGTCGTGCATACATACGGAAAACTAATTCGCGTGGGCAAAAAGTTGTGTGGTATGTCCGAACGTGCGGACGGACAAGCTTGCGTTCGGGAATTAGAAAACGTGTAGCATCCGTCATACGACTGTCGTTCTAAATGCCGTGACCAAAAATAGTCCGTTCTGTTGCGGACAAAAATGCAAATGTCTGCCCTAGCAAATTTGAAAACGGGAATTGACAAATTTTATTTTTTAGTGATCATCTCCCTTGCATTCCCTCCCCTTCCCCTACCCTCTTCCCCATTTTGCATTCAGTTTGTCGTCGCATTTTTATCACATGTGTTCTCAAGAAGCGCATGTAAAAATCTAAATTCTTTCAGTTTTGGTATATACAAACTGAATTTGAACAAATTTTGATTTGGATCTTTCAAAAATGGAAAATGCTGACCCAAAATCTCCGCCGACGCCGATCAGTTCGCTCGACGAAGCGCAGGTGACAGAGAAGCTGATCGAAGCTGTTTTGCTTTTTTGGAGCCAGCAGCCCCCTTCTCCGAAACCAGCAAGCAAACAAACAAACAAACAAACAAACAAACAAACAAACAAACAAACAAACAAACAAACAAACAAACAAACAAACAAACAAACAAACAAACAAACAAACAAACAAACGAACAAACAAACAACGAAAAACAACAGTTTCCAGTAGATTTCAGTTTTCTTTCTTTTCAAAACAGGCAAGTAGACCCACCAAATAAAACTGAACATTTTTCCCGTTGCCCCAACATCTAAAATACCTTGATTTTCAACTTAAAATTAACAGACACTGGAAAATATGAACTTTTCCGCACATCCGTCGAACGACTTTTTGCTGCCAGCAGCAAAAAGTCGTCGGACAGTCGTGCGCAAGAAATTCTAATTCGCGTGCGCATTTGTCTTTTTACGCACGGACAAACAGTCGTTCTAAATCCCGTGCGCAAAACAGTCGTGTCGGATAGACGTAAGTCACACGCACGAAATTCTAATTCGCGTGGGCACAAGTTTTTTTGCGTGCGCACGGACAACGTTCTAAATCATGCGCGCAAAACAGTCGTTACGTGCGAACGACAGTCATGCGTACGAAATTCTAATTCGCGTAGCCATTTTTTAAGTTCTGTCTCCGTGCGTACGCACGAAAATCTAATTGCTAAACGCGCCTTTAGCCTGATCGATTTCGTTTCAACTATGACTGTTCCTAGTGGGTCCCTTGCTTCGTTTTGAACGAATAGACAAGTCGTTTGGTAAGCCGGTGGAACGATCATGCGCGTGACTTCTTGTATGTTGCACTCCTCTGCTCCACCTCCCCCCGAAACACAGACATTTTGTTCGGCTGTTAAAGTGACCGTGTCGTAGCAGCTCTGTGCTAATACAGTACAACAAATCAGCAGTATACTCAAAGCGAACAGTGTGCCAAATTCTGGCGTCGTTTGATATCTCGGAGTTTGTGGATAGTTGGTGCGTGCTTTGTCCATTGTTACCGTTGATTCAGCTTCCGCCACGGACGATCCTGCAATGTCTCCCAGTTCAATTTCTTCTGGCGGATGCTGTTCTTGTTGCTCTCGGTTGTGCTTCACACGGTGAATGATCAACTTTATTAGCAAACCAATAATAGCGGCAACTATGTAAGCAACGGCTGCACAGGTTCCGATCGTTACTCGGGGTGCGCAATGAGGGTTTTCCCACCTGGTTTTGCATAACCAACAATCCAATGTGTCGCAAAACGGTTGGCCTTGGCATTGAATGGTTTTATTTGCTACCAACTGACCCATTGTCCACATTTTCACAGTTGCTTCATGTGCATCCATCGTCAGCTCGGGGCTTAAGACGACGAATTCTTCTGACTTCGGTGAACTAGTGCGGTAGCACGCAAAATCAACGCAAATTTCAAACATGGTTGTGTTCGGCCCAGACCAGACTTGAATTCCACCAGAGGCGCATCGTATTTTGCATTCTGAGCAGGAATTCACGGTGCTCCTTTTGTTGTGGGGATAGTATTCCGCTGACACATGGTTCCATGCTTGGATGGGAATCTCAGTTCCGTTTTCGTCGATGATCACCGCTGCATTGATTCGTTTGTGGAAACACATTTGTGGCGCGCTTTCTTGGCAGTCACTGTATGCACAAAATTCTGGCGTGCCCGTTGAATTACCTTGTGTTCCAAGACATGTTGGCTCCTTGTGCACGTCCGTGGTTTTGATGTGCAGATTTTCTACCATAAGCACGGTTCCATTCAACAGCTTCACTTGCCCAAAGTGTCCCCGTATTGGTTTTTCGTCGCATTCAAGACTCGGTTGTTGGGAACACATCTTTGGCTTCATTCGTTGTATTATATGATACTCGTCTACTGCTGTGATGTTGGTAACCCTTTGATGTGCTGGTGGTACGCATTCTTGGCTCCAGCTTGGACAATGGCATTCTTTTGGATTCTTGCTGCAAGTGGCACTGTTGTCCAGAACACCTCTACGGCAACGAACTGTAGTCCAACAGAATTGGTCGCTTTGCATCCGATATATTTGTCGTCCTGCTTGAACACATTGATCGCTGTACACTAGTCCCAACGAGATATTGTGACCCAATTCTTGTTGTACCATTCGCGAACATTTGGTGTAAATGGCGCCATTGATCGGTTGCATTAGTAGAAACATGCTGACCACTACTGTAATCATTGTTGACGTCTGCTTGGCCAAGCTGGCGGCTTTGGTTGCGAGCCTTTCGCTTCGACGTGGACGAGGGTTTTCTGAAGTTTCTTTCGCGTCCACCTTTTCTTCAGTCTCTGCGTCTGCCGATGAACTTCGGTTGGGCATGTCGAGTTTTTCAATCGGCGTCGTCTCTATTGGATACAGATGACTGACGGACCGTTGTAATTTTCGTTTGTTCGGCAGTTCTACTTCACAGGATCGAATTTCTCCATCAGAACTGCGTATTAATTTTGTCACCCTGGCAACTTTCCAGGCACCTTTGGGCAGATTTTCTTCCTTTATTATTACTGTGTGACCAAGTGCTGGACTGATGTTTGCCCGTGTTCGTGACTGTTTGTGTTGCATCTGTGTGCGCTCCCGAAGTGCTTGCAGATACATTTCCTTGTAGGACTGCCATATTTCGTCGGCGATAGCGCTTTTCTTTTTCCAGTAGTTCAGCAGCTTCTCCGTTGGCGTTTCCTTCATTCCCTTCCACTCTTTGTCTTCATCATCATCGTTGTCGATTGACAGAATACCAGCTCTCGGGCATCCGAGGAAATCGGCCGGTGTTAGTATTTGCCATGTGTCAGAGTCTTCGTAGACTGGAATCAACGGTCGCGAATTGACAATCGCTTCAGTTTCTTGCAGCTTGGTTTCGAATTCATCCAGCTGAAGCAACTTCCGTTGCACGTTGGCTCGAAAACTCTTCTTTACAACACCGATGAGACGTTCGTAGTGACCTCCTTGCCACGGAGCGAGCGCAGTGATCAGGTGCCAGCTTATTCCGTTGTTGGAACAGTAGTTGATAATGTCATCATTTTCATCTGTCCTTTTCCAGTTCGCGTCGATAATCTTCTTGGTGAGAACAAATTGTCCGGCGTTATCGGAATAAATCGATCGCGGTTTCCCTCTTCGGCTGATGAATCTGATGAGACTGTTCAATGTTGATTTGGCTGTCATATCCATGACCACTTCCAGATGTACTGCTCTTGTGCTCATGCAGGAGAAGAGTGACACCCACACCTTTTCAACACCTTGTTTAGTCTTGACACGAAAGGGGCCGCAAAGATCAAGTCCAACGTTTTCGAACGGCCGAACTTCGTTTACTCGTTCCGCTGGAAGCTGTGGCATCTGTGGAAGCGTGTACGGTCCACCTTGATATCGTCGACATACGAGGCATTTTCGAAGCACCAGTTTGATTTGCCGCGCTGCCGCTGGAACCCAGTACCTGGATCGCAAGGCTACCAGGGTTTGTTGAATTCCCGCATGATTCGACATTTCATGTGCAGTTCGAATGGTTAGTGTAGTGTAGGGATGCTCTTTTGGCAATAATATTGGTACTTTGGCTGGATAATCCATCGTTGAATTGGCAAGCCTCCCTTTCACCCGAATCAGGCCTTGCTCGTCCTTACACAGGGAAAAGAACTATCCAAATGTACGCCAAATGTACACACGTATGTACTCCAAATGTACCCCAAATGTACCATAGTGGCACACATAATTGGCTCATCGACGTATATGGTATGTACCATAGTGGCGTAACATAACTGAGCCATCGAGGTATAGGGTATGTATCACATATATGCGATTATGGCGCAGTCAGACAATTATGACTAAGTATGCAATAAATATGTTTGCAATTATGGAAACCCCTCACACGCATGCAGATACACGCTCTCTTAAGGGGGCAAGACAAACAGGTATGTATCTAATTATGTCTGTTGTTAGTTATGTATGCATAATTAAGATGCTATGGTCAAACTATGTACATACCTAAACAAATATGGGAGCTTCCTGCTATGTATGAAATATGTACATAGTGTAGTACATTTGGATCGTTCTTTTCCCTGTGTTATACAAGTTCATCTGCTTCACCTTGTTGTAGTTCTTGTGTGACATCAAGTCCTTGAAATGAACGCGCTGAACATCGAAATCGAGCCATTGTTGGCCAGCTTTCATTTCTGTTGCTGTGATTGGGCCCTTGTCCTTGCACGTTTTGATTAGACTCGACAAAAACTTCAACCTATCTTGAGACTTCGACGACAGTCTTTTCCAGACTCGAATCCAGAGAAAACGCAAAGCGTACACGGCTGTTCGTTTGAGTTTGGACATGTTCGATTGTCGTGTGAATCCGAACAATTCAGCCTTTTCGGTTGTTTGCGGTTGTGTCTGGAGCGCGAATAGCTCGATTGTCGGTTGATTTTTTCGCTCTTCGGCCTTTACGGCACTCATTAGCTCTGGCGTGATTTCGGACATGTTCCAATTGGGCCACTCATCCGTGTCCATTTTCAGGAATTCTGGCCCATTCCACCAGACGTGGTCCTTGTCTCGTAGATCCTCCGCCGACAAAGGTTTTGTTGCATGATCTGCCGGATTCATCGTGGTGTGAACGTAACGGAATGTCGCATCGATTTCCCGAATAATCTTCAGTCGGTTCTCGACGTAGACGTTGAGGGCTTTCTTGGATTGCAACCAACTCAAAACCACTTGCGAATCACTCCACGCGAACAGCTTCGCATCGTGGAGGTTCAGTTGCTGTTGAACAAATTTGGCCGTTTTTACTCCCAAGACCAGTGCTTTCAGTTCCAGACGCGGTATCGTGGTTTTCTTCGTTGGTGCCAGTTGATTTTTTGCCAAGATCAGCTTTGTCTCAAACCCGTTGCCCTTTGGCACACGTAGGTAAATTGCCGCTGCACACACGACAGCACTGGCGTCTACAAATGCATGGATTTGGACATCCTGGCTCCGACTATCACCGATGAATCGGGAAACGCGAAGATCGCACAACTTTTGGATGTCAGCTTCGATCTCGAACCACTGACGACACAACGGTCTTGGCAAGGGTTGGTCCCAGTCGTAACTCTGACGCCACAGGTCTTGAACAAATAATTTCGCTTTGACTGAGACGGGGGTCGTTAGACCCAGCGGTTCAAAAAAGGTTGCCTGAGCTTGCATCACTGCTCGTTTTGTGACGGTAGAATCAGATGAAATTGGTTTAATGGGAACGAAACCGAAGGTATCTTCCTCGTTGTTCCATGGTACTCCCAACACCTTCAGCTGGCTCTGTGATTGGTCGTCTTTCGGCACATGCTGTTTGAATTGTTCGGAGTTGGACGCGTACTGCCTGAGATTCATATTCCATTTATTGAACAATTCTTTGGTGTAGTTATACAGTTCCACTGTGCCTGATTCTGACATGGAACCGTAAACCAAATTGTCGACATACATCGAGGTCGCAATCTCTGTTGCCATTTCTTTTTTCTCTAGTTGCAGCAGATAATGCAACGTTCTTGTCAGGAGAAACGGCGAAGCTTTCACACCAAACAGAACCCTAGTGAATCGAAGAATCCGCAGATTGCCATCGATTTTTTGCGGTTGTGTTGGGTCCTTGTACCACAGAAATCGCGTGCAGTCGCGATCCGGTATTCGCAGCGAAATTTGCAGAAAGGCCTTCTCTATGTCTGAAACGACTCCGTATTTCCACGTTCGGAATTTCAAGAGCAGTCCCAGTAGATCAGGGAGCATGTTGGGTCCTTGAACCATGCAGTCATTCAAGGATGGCCCCTTTTTTGGAGTTGGTGCTGATGCGTCGCAGACCACGCGGTACTTTGTGGTCACTTTGTCGAGCGTTTTAACACAGTGGTGCGACAGATAGTGTACCAATCCTTCCGGCTGGTCAGGGACATCTTCCAAAACACCTTTGTTCAGTTGACCATCCACAATTTTGATGTACTGCGACAGCATGTCGGGATCCCTGGCGAATAATTTTGCTTGGTTTTTGAAGCGACCGATTGCGAGGCCAAAGTTGTCGTTGAGTTCTGTATTTTCTGAAATCCAAGGCCACCCAACTTCTGGCCGTCCCTCTTCGTCGATTCGGATTGTTTCTTCAAACCGACGTAGCGCCAATTCATCCTCTTCTTTTTTGGTTTGTAACGTCGGCAGTTCTTCATTGTTCCAGAATCGCGAGAAGTCTTCGATGTCAGAAATACGTTCTAACGCTTCAATGTCGGGCGGTTCCTTTTGGTCCATTTGAACGACTTCAGCCTGTACCCCGTGTACTTGACGTACTTCGTTGCTACCTTCTGCGGATTTCGTTGTGCCTGACAGTAGGTAGCCCAATTTTGACGGAACGAGCCACAATCCAGACGGTAGTTGCAGTTGGCGCTCATCCACATCCATGAGGTCATCATAATTGGGGTTGCCGATCAGGATGTCAGGAGCGAATTCAATGTCACCCGACTGGATGTCGTCAGCTAAACGTTCCTGTGGTACGCTTGCGAGGTGATTCAGATCATTTTTCGTCAATGCCGGTCGGTAGTTACCATTGGTAATTTCCGGAATTTTGTGGGCTTCAATCTGAAGTGTGTTTCCGTTCTTCAATTGCAGCGAAAGTTGTACCGGTTGCATTCGACGTTTAACCGTGACGGATCCGATGACCTTCATATCCACGTTTTTCGGCGATCCTTTGCTTTCCAGATTCAATTTTTTCGCCAATTTCTCCGTTATGAACGTCATATCGGAACCTCCGTCCAAAAACGCCGTACATCGCACCTCTTGATGACGGTTGATGTCTGATACCATCACTTTGGCTGTCTTCAGGTAACCTCGACGAATTACGGCACCGACTTGTTGTGTTTGATGCACATTGTTGTTTCCGGCCTTCTGACTTTCTTCTTTTTTCGGAGCTTCTCCCCGACGAGGGGTCTTGTTCGGACAAATTACTGACACGTGGTCTTTTGATTTGCAAAAATAGCATTCTGTGACCTTGGGACAGCTGCCTTTCATGTGACCTTCGTTTCCGCAGGCGAAACACAAACGTAGCTCTCGCATGCGTTGACGTCTCTCGTCCAGGGGTTTCTTCATGTATTTCCAACATTTGTTGCTCCAATGGTTTGTCAGATCCGGACAGAATATGCACTTTCGTTTTGGTCGGTCTGATTTCGGTGTGTCCGTTTCGGTTTGGTTCTTCTCTTTGTTTTTCATTGGGTTTTTCGTCCTTTGATCCGACGACTTCTTTTTTGTATTCGATGATGAAACTGCACAAATAGTTTGCTGGGGTTCCTCGTTTTTCTGCCGACCCTCTTTCGGTTTTTGTTTCTTTGTTTCTTCGTGACCCAATATTTGAAACGTTTGCTCTTTGACTTGAACAATATTCCACAGAACTTTCATTATCTCGGACAGTGTCCAGTCACCAGTAATCTTCAACTCTTGGAGTCGGAGCACGACTGCGTACGGCATTTTCTCCATTATCATTTGAACCGCTAGAGCACGGTGCAGATCCAAATCAAGGTCTTCACCAAGTGACTGTAACTGCCGAATCGATCGATCTGCAGATTCGAGCGTTTTGCGTATTGAGTCCGCGGAATCGTTGGCCTTTGGCAGTTTGCGCAGACTGTTGTACAGGTTCTGCTTGAGAAACCGCTCGTTGCCAAATTGTTTCACGATGATGTCGATCGCTGTATGGTAGTTGTTTTGTGATACAGTATAACCTTCGATGGCTCTGGCAGCTTTTCCCGTCAGCATTGATTTCAGGTAGAGGAACTTCTCGACATCGGTCAGGTCGGAACGGTGGTGTATCAGCGGTTTGTATCGATCCCAAAACTCCGGCCACGAACGAAGATCTCCATCATAAGTCAACGCTGGTTGCTTCGGCATCTTGATATTTGCGCTGACCATTGGCAATGACATATTCGGTGCCGGAACAGCAGTATTTTGAATTTCTGTTGTCGGACGTACCGTTGGAAACTGATAGCCCGGCGGCGGTTGCCATTGGAAGCGTCCTGATGCGCTGCTGATACCAGTAGCGTGACTTGTTATCGTTGGGTTATTGGACATCGTCATCGCGTGAAATGAAGTAATCGGGATGTTTGGTGGCTCTAAACTTACCCCCGTTCCCTGCGTGAAACTTGTTGGCATGCTACCAGGTGTTATTGTATTTGGCGTCAGACCGTAGCTCATAGAAATTGCTGTTGTTGTTACCGTTGTTGTCGCTACCGGAACTCCTTGATTTGTGGGTAAAGAATATGGTGGTTGGAAGTCAGTCACTGGCTGTGTGACACTGGTGTCCACTACACTACTACTTGCGGTGTCAGAAGCACCTGTGGGTGTCGTACCAGTCAGCGTGCTGTGTGTGTTGGTTTGACCCGCCACGCAAACTAGCGTGGATGCGTCGCAACCTACAGCCAGCGTTTTAGAGCCAACCGACGGTCCTCCCCTTTGGCGAATTAGCTCCAGCACTTCATTGCATTCGGTCACTTTTGACAGCAATTCTGCAACTCGATCTTCACCTTGCGTGATGGCATCCAGCAAACCACTCTCACCTTCGACCACGGGTTGGTACTGTGCCATTTCGGCCTCCAAAGGCTCGCCCTCAAGTGTGTCAATGAACTGATTCCACTCCCTATACGCTTCATCTAAATAGTCAAGTGATGCTCGAATCTTGAGTGTGGCCTGCTCGATGTCGCCCTTACGACCTCTCACCTTATTGATCGCGATGTGGTATGTGTCGCTGGATTCGAACAGTGGCTCCGTCAGATAGGCAGCTGACTCGGTCACTTGCGCCAGCAGACGATTTTTTCGCGGGGCGATTCGTCGTCGAATTGGACCTGACATCGTCGTTTGAGCGACCAGCACAGTTGAGTGTTCGCAGCACAGCAATTGACGTACGGTGATGAATGTTCAACGTGAACGCGGCACAGTTTGACGAACAGTGAGAGTTCAACGTGAACGCAGCACAATTTGACGCACAGTGTGTGTTCGACGTGAACGAAGCACAGCAATTGACGTAGAGTGAATGTTCAGCGTGAACGCGGCACAATTTGACGCACAGTGTGTGTTCAACGTGAACGCAGCACAGCTTTTGACGTAGAGTGATTAATGTTCAACACGTGAATTAGACGGCACACTTGGATGGTTGACGTGAATGAATGGCGCACGGCGCCGTGATTTGTTCAATGAACGATGTTAATTTCCAGTTGGCAGGGGATGCCAATTTTGTCTCGGCGTTACCCTTTATTTTTTGTTTTGCTGTTTTATTGTGTGAAAAACAAGACTGAACTAAACTGAACTGTAAGAGATGAAGTCCCAGGACTTCCAGCACAAACCATTAGAAACGAACAAGCAGCAAGAACTGTAGACAAAACATTACACCGTGTTATGCAGCACCATGAAACGTAAGCAAACGCCAATAGGCATTACGTGGATCAACACACAGCATCACAATAATCAATAAGCATGCGTTAATGTAAGAAGCTTCAATACACAAACCAAAAACCTTTTCTCACGGATATATAACACTGTCCGTGA
>JASANC010005216.1:0-16217 GCA_030248135.1 Theristus sp. LFF4_11
AGACTCAAAATTGGAACTGAGATTTAAAATTAAAACTAAATTTATTTCTGAATTGATTTTTTTTACTGTGAAACGAAAACATATGAAAAAAAGCAAAAAAAAAACAATTTCACTACATTTTTTGGTAAGCAAGCGGTCATTAAAATATAAAAACTGATGCAAGAAGAACGGTAGTAAAGCTATATCAGAAATAGTTTTTTTAATAAAAACTACGGCAAAATTAAAACACAAAACAAAAAACACTGAAAAACGCAAAAATGCGTTTTTGCCCAATTTTTTGTGGCACAAAATTGCTCGGGGCAAAAAATCTAAGGTCAGATTCAAATTCAGCAACCTCGAAAACCCTTATCAGATACAAAATCAGGTTTGGGAAATCACTAGACAATAATGAAAAATAAAAGTAAGGAAAAAGTGTGAAAAATACAAAAAAAGTAATTTTGCGTAGCTCACAGTGAAAAATAGGGACACGATCCGATTTGACGGAGCTAATATCTTGGTAGAGCTCCGCAAGATCTTCAAAACGCACACTATCTCAGGTTCTGAAAAACATCCGCTTGGGTAGAAAAATGCGTTGCAACATGGTACACTTTGCAAAAAACGGCAAAAAATCGAGGTTTTTTTTAATTTCGCGCCCTATAGCGGCCGCTATAGAAAGTTTCAAGGCATGGTTTATGGGTGAAACTGAAGCTTCTTGTTGAGTAGAATAACGCTGCACCCTTAGTTTGATTTTGACCCCGTGTAGCAGCACTTCAGTACTAGGCCCCCCCACTCTTAGGTGCAACCGGTGTTAAATCCGCTAAGCGCAACTTTTGTTAAGCAATCCATTAAGCGAAATGTGACAAAGATTTATTCATCCATTGAAGCTTTTTTAGAGAATTTGGTCAAATTGGTCAGAAACTGGTCAAAACTGTAAAAACTGGAAAAGGGTCAGAAATCACAACTGTGCGTCCATGTGGCTACCAGGTTTGTTTTGGAATTTCAGAAAATTAAAAATTCTAAAATCATGCGGATGCGCGAGCGAGCGTCAGCGAGCGGACAGCGCATCACGCATAATATGAGCCGTTTTCCCCTCGCGCGCGTTTGTCGAACTTTCTCGCTGCCCTGCAGCGAGCATGGTATAAGCCACAAACTTGGTTCTCTGCACACGAAACGAACACCCAAAGTTGTGCTTGGAGCCGCGAAAAAAATTTTATCGGACAACTTTTCATACGCTGTCGACACGAAAAACCTATTCTGAAAATCGTGTTACTTCTTTCTCTTTGTATTTTTTTTTCAGATATGTAATCAACATGTGTTCGCCCTTTCAATTTTTACCTGCAACACTTTCACAGTCGAACAAAAATGTTCCCTGGGGTAATTCCATCCGGAGATTTTGAAAATTGGGTTAATTTTTTACCCAGACCCTGTTTTTGGGTAAAAAATTGGGCATTTTTAAAAGTTCGGAGGGTTTTCACCTGGTTTTAAGTGTTCGCCCTTTCAATTTTTAGCTGGGACGCTTTCACAGTTCAACAAAAATGTTTCCTGGGGTAATTTCATCCGTAGATTTTGAAAATTTAATTTATTTTTTTGCCCGGGCAGTTTTTTAAGTCAAAATTGTGCATTTTTTGAAAGTTCGTAGCATTTTGACTGAGTATCAGTTTTTCACTCTTACAAATTTTGTCTGAGCAACGAAAAATAATAGGAAAAGGTCTAGTCCGTAGGAATTCAATGCGCTGATCACGGATTTTGGGTTAGTTTTCTTACGTGAGCAACTCTAGATGCTGAATCGTGACGATTTCGGGCGAATCGGCCGTGGAAATTGGCGAAATCGGTCCAGAAACGAAAAACAAGAAAAGGGTGTTTTCAGGGTAATTCAATGCGCTGATCACGAATTTTGGGTTAGCTTTTTTATGTGAGCAACTCTAGATGCTGAATCGTGACGATTTCGGGCGAATCGGCCGTGGAAATTGGCGAAATCGCTCCAGAAACGAAAAACAAGAAAAGGGTGTTTTCCAGGGTAATTCAATGCGCTGATCACGGATATTGGGTTAGTTTTCTTACGTGAGCAACTCTAGATGCTGAATCGTGACGATTTCGGGCGAATCGGCCGTGTAAATTGGCGAAATCGGTCCAGAAACGAAAAACAATAAAAGGGTGATTTCCAGGGTAATTCAATGCGCTGATCACGGATTTTGGGTAAGTTTTCTTACGTGAGCAACTCTAGATGCTTAATCGTGACGATTTCCGGCGAATCGGCCGTGGAAATCGGCGAAATCGGTCCAGAAATGAAAAACAAGAGAAGGGTGTTTTCCAGGGTAATTCAATGCGCTGATCACGGATTTTGGGTTAGTTTTCTTACGTGAGCAACTCTAGATGCTGAATCGTGACGATTTCGGGCGAATCGGCCGTGGAAATTGGCGAAATCGGTCCAGAAACGAAAAACAATAAAAGGGTGTTTTCCATGGTAATTAAATACACTGATCACGGATTTTGTGTTAGTTTTCTTACGTGTGCAACTCTAGATACTGAATCGTGACGATTTCGGGCGAATCGGCCGTCGAAATTGGCGAAATCGGTCCAGAAACGAAAAACAAGAAAAGGGTGTTTTCCAGGGTAATTCAATGCGCTGATCACGAATTTTGGGTTAGTTTTTTCGTGAGCAACTCTAGATGTTGAATCGTGACGATGTCGGGCGAATCGGCCGTGGAAATCGGCGAAATCGGTCCAGAAACGAAAAACAAGAAAAGGGTGTTTTCCAGGGTAATTCAATGCGCTGATCACGAATTTTGGGTTAGTTTTTTTACGTGAGCAACTCTAGATGTTGAATCGTGACGATGTCGGGCGAATCGGCCGTGGAAATCGGCGAAATCGGTCCAGAAACGAAAAACAAGAAAGGGGTGTTTTCCAGGGCAGTTCAATGCGCTGATCACGGATATTGGGTTAGTTTTCTTACGTGAGCTACTCTAGATGCTGAATCGTGACGATTTCCGGCGAATCGGCCGTGGAAATTGGCGAAATCGGTCCAGAAACGAAAAATAAGAAAAGGGTGTTTTCCAGGGTAATTCAATGCGCTGATCACGGATTTTGTGTTAATTTTTTTCCCTGTGAGCAACTCTAGATTCCGAATCGTAACGATTTCGGGCGAATCGGCCGTGGACTTTAGCGAAATCGGTCCAGAAATGAAAAACAAGAAAACGGCGTTTTCCATGGTGATTCAATGCACTGATCACGGATTTTGGGTTAGTTTTTTATGTGAGCAACTCTAGATACTGAATCGTGACGATTTCGGGCAAATCGGCCGTGGAAATCGGCGAAATCGGTCCAGAAATAAAAAACAAAAAAACGGTGTTTTCCATGGTAATTAAATACACTGATCACGGATTTTGTGTTAGTTTTTTCATGTGAGCAACTCTATATACCGAATCGTGACGATTTCGGGCGAATCGGCCGTGGAATTTAGTGAAACCGGTCCAGAAATGAAAAACAAGAAATCGGTGTTTTCCATGGTAATTCATTGCGCCGATCACGGCTTTTGGGTCAGTTTTCTTATGTGAGCAATTCTAGGTACTGAATCGTGATGATTTTGGGCGAATCGGCCGTAGAAATAGCATAGACGAAATTGGCCTAAAGACGAAAAATGAAAAATCTGAGTTGTCCGGGGTTTAGAAGAATGTGTGAATAACGTATTGTGATTTTGGTCCGACCTTTGGGGCTTATGTAAAAGTCAGAATATTATCTAAAAATGCGGGAGACGCATATAAAAGGAGGAATATGGCCTTGTGTAAGCAATGAAAGACTTGGCTCGACAACGCTTTTCAAGTCTCTGATGTGGTACACACGGATACGGCTCGTGTACTATTCCGGCCCGCGAAATTCCGGCCCGTAGAATTCCGGCCCGCTCATTCCGGCCCGAAGAATTCCGGCCCGAAGAATTCCGGCCCGGAGAATTTCGGCCCGGAGAATTTTCGCCAGCAAGAACAATATTAAACCACACGAAGTGATTTTTGGTAAATAAATTCTTGTGATTTTTTATTTTTGTTTAGAACTTGCTTGCAGTGACTTGTTGTAGGTTCCTAATCCTAAGCCAAGCCTTTTTGATAAGGTAAAAGGGTCACAAATCCTGTTCATGATAAAAAATTTAAAAATTTAGTTGTAGTTTCTTTTTTCCAAAAGGTTTCATTTTCCAAAAAAGCAAACAGGACGAACATCATTGAAAATACACTGTAACATATGAACATCGATATTTTTATTTTATTATTTCATTACCAAAATCACTTCGTGTGGTTTAATATTGTTCGTGCTGGCGAAAATTCTCCGGGCCGGAATTCTCCGGGCCGGAATTCTTCGGGCCGGAATTCTTCGGGCCGGAATGAGCGGGCCGGAATTCTTCAGGCCGGAATTAGCGGGCCGGAATTGTACCCCCCCCCCACGGATACAAGTACATAAGAGTCATATTTTTGCGCCGTTTATTCTTTAGTCCGGTTGCAAGTGGCAACCCTCGTACATTGTAGACAAATGAAACTTTCACATTTGCATTTTTCTAGCATTTAGCGACCTCTAAAACCACTAAAATAACGATCAGACTTTAAATCGCTGACACTGGTTTGCACAAAGTGTATCGCAGAGGCATTGGGAACGCAAGGTCTCCTTCTGTGGCAATGACTCACCGGTTTATCCTGTCACAAGAGTTTGGTAAAAAGGGTGAAAATCAACGGAAGACAACACTTTTTGCACTGGTGCTGCTGTATGCACAGCGGTGCGTACGTTAGCAACAACGATAAAGCTACATGCAGCAATGTTTTGCAATCTCTGATGTTTCTGTTTTTTTTGCACAGAATTTACAGTATAGCCAATTAAACATGGCAGCTTTTTTCAGGGTGCAAGGAGCGCGCGAATTTTGAATGAAAGAAAAAGAAGTTCAGAAACCAAATTGTATGCCAAATTTGACGTGTTTTTTTTAACTAATGGATTATCCGTATTATTCTGTTCATTCTTTCTCCCTTGCACACATGATTGGAAATTATGTTGGCATTTTTGAAAAAGACAACTCCTAGTCAGCGACTAATCCCGCCTTGATGGACTGCCTCATTTATTCGGCCATGCTGTACAGAATTTCGCACATGATGTGATTTTAGACTAAACTGAAGAGGACAATAGAAAAATATCTAGATAACTTCAAAGTTTTTACGCTTTTCAGCAAGCTTTTAAACAACAAACGCGGCGCAAAAATATGACTCTTATGTACTTGTATCCGTGTGTACCACATCAGAGACTTGAAAAGCGTTGTCGAGCCAAGTCTTTCATTGCTTACACAAGGCCATATTCCTCCTTTTATATGCGTCTCCCGCATTTTTAGATATACCGTAAAGTCTTGCAAATAAGGTTACTACCACTAAAAAGTGGGCGGAGTGTCACACGGCGGAAAACCAAAAAAATCAAATGTTTGACTTTTCACCCCGTTCATAAAGTTGGAATTTTCCTAATCTTTGCTTAAAAAGAGCTCCTTCCACTTGTAAGGTTGTTTTTGTTACACAAAATTTCACTTTATTCAGAAATTTTTGATCTTCAAACTTATATATAAAGAGACGTTATTTGCAAGACTTTACGGTAAACTCACCTTCAAACTGTTCCATCCATCCATCCATTTTATTTTGCGAGAAAGCAGGAAACTCCGATAAAACTATATGAAAAGCATGAAATTCGGAGACCCAAAAGTTTTTTCGGAGACTGTTTTTTCTTTACTTTCCCGTGCTTATGAGACTTTTTGATTGAAAAAAATTGTTTGTGATTTATGAGATGCTGAAAAAAAACTAAAGCAACAATACTTTTCACTGCAACATTTTGTTTTTTTCTAAAAACTACGGACTGTGGTGAAGTGGAATGCGTCGACGTTTAGGTAAAAAAATCGCCAAGACACTGCTTTTCACAAACAAAGTTCAATCAAACTGTCGATCAATATAAAACGATCAAAATTGTGAGTCACAGGCCCAGGTGATGCTTCATCATGGATCGCTTTCAGTGAACACACTCGATTACTGCGAAAATCAAATACTTCACCAAGTGGTTGAACACAATCTCACCACTCTTGATGAAGTGTTCAAATTCGCTGACTTCCGCTGTGACTTAATGCCCAAGAGGAACGAACGAAAGCTTTTTTTGGATTTTGAACATCCAAATTATTTGCCAGAAACAGGGGATCAAATCCTAGGGTCAAAATCATCTCACGAGTCGGTCAGTGCAATCGTTATTTTTCGTACATTTGTTTATTAAAAAAGAGCAGTTGTTTTGGTGTTTCTATACTGCAGCGTCTGTGCCGCTCACAGCCGTTTTTTATTTCCAAACTTTTTTCTCCACTTTTTTCTCCATTAACCTAGCGTATTAATGATTTACTCTTAGCATCTTACAAACTATAATTTTTACAGTTTATTATTTCAATACGCGTGTTACAGCGGACAACGTTGTTTCTCGAGCAGCCGTGTCCGCCCTCGTCAGAGCCAGCTTGCGAGAAGGTGCAGCTGGACATCGGCTTTACCATTTCGTACGTAACACTGACGCGCTCGCCGAATTGTAGCCCGACGGAGCTAAAACACAGCCGCCAGCTGCCGTGGCGTCATCATTTGCTTTACCCTTTGTTTCCAAATTTACCAAACGACGTCACGATGACCAATTGTGGACGTGACACGTGATAATTCAGATTTAGCGTTGTTTTTTTGGTGGTTCACTCACGTTCAAGAATTTACCTTTTCCATTTCCGTTTCCGTTTCCAAAATTTCTCATGGAAAATATAAAAGTACCTGACTATTTCTGAGCACTTATCAGCAATCTGAAACATTTTTTGAAAAAATTGCAGAAACAGTTAAGGAAACGAAAGCCGAAGTAAAATTTTTCAGCGTGTACATTCGGAGAAAATTTTCACGAGAGGGTAATTAAACACGGATGATCTTACAAGCTGCTTTTCAAACTGATGTATCACTGAAATACCATTACCATATTGTGCTTTAGATAAAACATCATTGTTGAGTTTCTGATTACTGTCGAACTCTAAATTACAGGCAATCAGCTGATTGGTTAATGATCACATGATGTATGCTTTCTGTGTTGGCAATGCTGTGAGGACGGCGTCTGTTTTTGCGATTATGTGATCAACAACCAATAAGCTTATATCCCATAATTTACAGTTCGTCAGCAGGCGTATTTTTTGAAGGATTTCGACGGGTTTATTTGATTGGTTTGATACGTTCAACAAAGATTCACATATACCGTATTACCCCCAATAAACCCCCATGGGGGATTAATACGTCAGCGACTTTTAGGGGTGGGGGTTTATTGGTGGGGGGGGGGATTATTGGTGGGGGGGGGTTTATTATACAAAAATTTCTAGGGGTGGGGTTTTGTTGAAAAATGGCAAAAATACCTTGCATGGCAGGCAAGAAAGTTGCAGAAACTTCTACTTTTCACAGAGATTTCCTTTTGTAACAGCCTTTTGTAATGAAATTACCATTAACTCATCCATTTGGAGCCTTTGGTAGCACAATTTCACCAATGTCACTGCATTCAGCCACTGAATTCGCTGGGTATGTGTTTCAAACAGGTTTCCAATTAACCCCCATGGGGGATTATTTGTGGGGGGGGGGATTATTTGGAAACTGGTCGGGGGGGTGGGGGTTTATTGGTGGGGGGGGGGGATTAATGGTGGGGGGGGTTTAATGGGGGTAATACGGTAATTATCTATCGATGTACACGATGACACATACACCGACGCGTCAGTGTAATTGTTGTTGTAATTGCGACAAAAACTCAAATACAAGCGCTGCGGGCGTGTGCGACGTCTGAGACCGCTGCGAATCTGTTGGCGGCGGCCGAGGCGCTGGAAAACGTCACACACTGACGGCCAAAATCTGTCCGGTGCGCGCGATCTCGCTCGAGCCGACCGACCAAGGGGCCGCACTCAAGCCACTGCTCGACCAAGAGGCGCACCTGCACATGCTGGAGGTCGACTGGCCGGCCACTGGTGCTACGAAGTTGACATTGTTCTGTGATTCTATCAAAACGAACAAACGTTTAGGTGATAAAAATCAGTTTTTTATTCTGTTGTTGTTCTTTATTACGTGTTGTTGTGACTGGGGGGGGGGTATGATCTGCAGAAACTTTGTCCAATTTCACAGCTGTAGCATTTGTCTGTTCCAACTTCTGAACTGTTCTTTTTGCGTTTACGTTCGGTGATTCCGGTTATTTTTTCTTCGCTTGACAGGTATTCGTCCCATTTGCCTCGGTGCTACGTTTTTTATTTTGCCGAATCTTGTAGTTATCACAGCTTTCGTGTTCGTTATGTTTGAACAATAACAATGTTCTGTTACGAAAAAAATCCTGTTCGTTCGCTGGCTCTGAAACATTGCAGAGCAATCACGCGCTCACTGGCTTCAATGTTACTAGCACGCCAATTCACTTTATGCGTCCGTGCCTTTCTGTACGTCGAGTCGACGCGCGTTAACGGCCGGATTCCGGACGGCTCAAATGGGCCTTAAAAGCATAGCTCAGGGCCATTGCAGCTAACTGCCATATGATCCGTTTTCGAAGCACTTCGTTTCTCCGTCGTATCTGCGTATCTTTTTGTGAAAAGAACTGCTGTGCAAACGTAACAGGTGGCACTGAGCCCTACCGCCATTATATGCAACACATTTTAAATGCATACTCGATCGATAGTCGACTTCATTCTCAGAGCTTTGGTCTCACCGACATGACCGTCACACCCACAATGCAGAAACTGGAAAGACCGCCGCCATAACGCAATTTTATGTGCAGTTATTTTGGGTTTGGTTTAAATTCTAGAAATTTCTTGTTATAAAACTTCTAGAACCCACCAACCACCATTACTAAATTATTCTCTGCTTATGTTTTGTATATTTTAGTGTGAAAACCGTAACTATGACAAAATCGCTGCACCCATGTGCCAGATGCACGCAGCTTTGCACACAACTATGTAGGACAAAAATTTAGTTCTTTTAAACAAAAAATCTAAAAAGCAAATTCTTTTGATGTACTAGCACTAGCAAGCAGCAAGGTTTTCTTTGTGACCAGCAGCCAGTGAAACAGTGGAATTAAGAATGTCAACCGTTTCATGCACCTTGTTCGAGGTTTGGCTGCTGCTAATTTTAGCTGCCATGACCACTTCGCCATCGACGCCAGTTCGGTATGGACATTTGAGCAAGTGCATTGTATCTCTAGAATATGTTTTTGATTGCTTTTTAATTTTTCGTTTCGCAGGCAACTTACAATTGACCTCTGGAAATGGAATATCACAGGCGGTCAGTTGAACAGCTTTATATACGTACATACGCATGTCGTGCTATTAACGTTTCCAGCGATTTTATTAAGCTGTGACAACTTTTTTTGTTGTATCAAATCGCTGAAGGCTGAGCACGTGAATATTGCTAAGTTGACTGTTCTCTGAAGATACTGTCTGAAAAAGTTCTTTTAATTGCAGTTAATTGCGATCAATGGCACCCTCCCTGTGAAGCGTTCTTCAAAATTAATGCCTTTTATGCGGAAAGAAAACCGAACAGCAATGAAGAGTATAGAAGGGACGCTTATAAAGCAGAACATTTAGGTTGTTTAGACTGCGTTGACTATTTTCAAAGATTGTTTTGAAGATTTGTGCAAAGAAAAATTGAGAAATCTCACCACGATATATGGTGGGGTCATTTCAATAAAACCCACCTTTATATACCCAATAATATGTAGGTAGGTTTTTTCTGCGTGGAATAACCTACTTTAAGTTTTCAGCTTTCACGCACCATACGAAATTCATCAAAAAAATTAAATGACATTGAAAGAATCTTAAAAATTTACGTTTCTGGAAAGTTTCACTGATGGAACCCCAAACATTTTTCTCACTTTCCTTCTTTTTGATCTTTTTTTCAGAAAAATCGAAAACTAAACTACGATGTACTCACTTCATAAAAGGGACGTAATTCAGAAAATCTGAACTAACGACTGTTTCGGACGCATACATTTTTAAATTGTTGGAAACGTAGAATTGAGGTTTACATACACCTGCCAAATGCCAAATGTTTCTCAAGTACTGTACCTTCACGATAAGAGTTGGGGAATACAAGAAGTTCGCTGTTTGCGGTTTCGCCAGGTAGACGCATACCGCGGTGCCCCCTGGCTCGTCAGTGCGACGGACACCAGGCAGAACTGCCGAAGCTGTTTTACCACAGACAGATCTTATAGTCTGGGCAAAACATCAGCGAACCTACAGGGTGTCCCAAAAAAAACATAACAAAAGTAAATGGCTCGTGCGGCCCACTGGTTGCATGTCAAGCCATGAAATTTGAAACACTTATAGAACTGAGGTGCACATTTTTTGTGTTCAATTTTTGTCCCGAAATTCTACCTTTTCAATGATATTTCAGCGGAAATTCGCGAAAACTCAAAAATCACCGAAATTCAGCATTTTGACTCAGGATAAACATCATTGTCGTCATCGAGATTTTCATTTGGCAGTGGCACAAGTTTATCTTCAGCTGCATCTTCACTGATGTCATTGTGTTCATCCTCTCAGACCTTCAGTTTCATTTTTCTCAGTTGCTCAATTTGTTTTCCATTGTTTTCAATGAACGCCGACATTCGATGTTTGAAACTTTGACGATCACCTTCTGATACAGCGTCCGATCATCGTTGATTTCTTGCACCCGTTGCGAATTTTGCTCTTGAAATCGTTGACACTGGTGGGCGCCGAACGGTACACAATTTTCTTCAGGTGCCCCCGAACCCGTAAGTCAAGAGGAAATTCAAAGTGCGCAAGTGGCTGTTAGCGTCGTTCGGTTAATCTGCCGCAGGAGCAGAACTGATTGGCAAACGAGGACTCTGCACCTGAAGCTCTTGACTTCTGGGTTTGGGGCATCAGAAGAAAACTGTGTACCGTATGGCACCCACCATTGCAGCGGTGTGCAAGAAATCAACGATGATCGGACGCTGTATCAGAAGGTGATCGTCAGTTTCAAACATCGAATGTCGGCGTTCATTGAAAACAATGGAAAACAAATTGAGCAACTGAGAAAAATAAAACTGAAAGTCCGAGAGGATGAACACGATGACGTCAGTGAAGATGCAGATGAAGATAAACTTGTGCCACTGCCAAATGAAAATCTCGATGACGACAATGATGTTTATCCTGAGTCAAAATGCTGAATTTTGGCGATTTTTGAGTTTTTACGAGTTTCTGCTAAAAAAACATTGAAAAAACGGAATTTCGGAATAAAAATTGAACACAAAAAATGTGCACCTTAGTTCTAAAAGTGTTTCAAATTTCATGGCTTGACATGCAACCAGTGGCCCGTACGAGTTATTTACTTTTGTTATGTTTTTTTGGGACACCCTGTAGAAAGCAGGTTTTAGTAAAGTTTTAGTAAAAATGTTTTTAGTAAAATCGGATTTCAATTTTTTAGTTAAATTCTAACTTTTTCCACTTTTCTGTGGAAGTCCGATTTCTGATCTAATTTTTAAAATTCACAAAATTTTCAATGAGTGGTGGGTGGGCTAAAAAAGTGCTAGTTTAAAACCATTATTTGTCATTGGTATAAGATATTGAGCTGAGATATCTAGATACAGTGCATATGGAACACCGAAGGTGATTTTTTTAAAAAAACGTCAATTTTTAAAACGCTTCGATTTTGCAAGTGCATCAGTGTCTAAAAAATGACGTTTTATCACCCTGTGTATGGTAATTTTTGTTCACGTGCATCATTGTCATTTTTAAAGGTACTAGGGCCACGAATTACAATGGGTCTCAAAACGGTTTTCTAACACGCTAAAAAAGACATTTTGAACGATCGATAACTGGGGCAGTCATATTAAGCGGACAATCAGGTAGACATTGAAGCGACAATCCGTTGAACAGTAACTTAGACAATATTAAAGACAATAAGAATTTTTGTGAAAGAATTTATGACAGAAGCAGGTGCAATTAGTCCTGAGTCAGTTATGATTTTCTGACAACGTCTCTTAGAATATTACCAAACTGCAAAGGTTGATAAGACACAGAGGTTTCAATGCGGAAAAGGTTTGTTTTGGTTTTTTTTGTATTGTTTACTTATTTTCGTAAGTAATTTCGTAAGTAGCCGTTCTCAAGGTGACCAACACCATTTTCAGATCGTTGTACAGTTTATGATGTCTTCACCGACCAGGACCTACCAGTGATGCAGGATGCTGCTTTCCACATCGATTTCTGCAATGAGACCTCACATGGCTTCCGCGTGTCAAACATGCCGATATGGATTGGATTTGTAAGCAGTTCCATAAAAAGCTAAAAAGATCACGCATTATTTAATGTAAAAGTTGTGCTTACAATTTCGGCAGAAAAATAAAATAATGCACATGTAAAACGATGCTACTATTTTGGCTATTAAAATGGTTAAAATGGCTGCGTTGCGTATTATCTTTTTGTAACACGCGTTTTGCCAGTACAGTAATGTTCGTTTCAACCTGTCACTTTTTCAAGAATGTTGAAGGACCGAAACATTGAATTACAGTGAGAAAAGAACAAATGTGTGGGGTTCGGGTAAAAATCACGAGCCTCATTCGTGGCTAAATACGTTTTCTTTGCAACACCGATGCCGGTCTTTCTTCTAGCGAGATGTGTTTTCCTGAAAAAAACGACAGGTTTGAAAAAATTAAAGTCTTGTACTTGTGCCAACCAAATCATCAACTTCGCCGTCTCGGGCAAAATTGTTGCCAGTTAACGTTTTTCAGCATCTATGGGATCACGATCCAGGCGAACACGACAATGTCTTTGCTCATTTTTATTTGCCAGGTTTGTTTTGTTAGTTTCACTGACGACTTGTCAGTAGTTTCAGTGACATACCGTATGGTCTTGCACATCAGGTTCCTCCCACTTATAAGACCTCCACGCAAAAGTGGACGGATTGTCACGGCGGAATAACCAAAGGTCTATAGGCGGCGGAGGGACACCTGTAGCGATGAAATTGAAGCACAAGGTTTCCGCCTTGTGAATATCCAGACAGAAAGCACGAATTTTCACCGATGAAAAAGATAAACTCTTTTAATAAGACATTTTAATAAGATCTTTTATTTTCTACCCATTTCTCTTTTCTTTTATCCTCTCGCTTCTATGGAAGTCCCACAAAATTCTACTTTTATCACTTTTTCTCAAAAGAAAAGAGGAACTAATCCAATCCCAATATACTTTTCATGAGATCTATTCACGCTTAAGGGAACTTAGATTCCACTTTTTCAAATTTTTGCTTTCCTTCAAACTTAATAATGGTGCACCTTTTATGCAGGAATTTGCAAGAATCCAGTTAGGGCTTGTAACGAACGTGTTTTTTTTACTTATGAGACCCCCACCCAAAAGTGGGCGGAGTGTCACATGGCAGGAAACATGGCTTGATCGAAATCCCACCCCGTTTATAAGCCGGACTTCCTAATCTTTGTTTTTTTAGACCTCTTTTCACGTACCGTATTACCCCCAATAAACACCCATGGGGGATTAATACGTCAGCGACTTTTAGGGGTGGGGGTTTATTGGTGGGGGGGGGGGGAGAGAGAGAGAGAGAGAGAGAGAGAGAGAGAGAGAGAGAGAGTGAGAGAGAGAGAGAGAGAGAGAGAGAGAGAGAGAGAGAGAGAGAGAGAGAGAGAGAGAGAGTGTGTGAGTGAGAGAGTGAGTGAGAGAGAGAGAGAGAGAGAGAGAGTGAGAGAGAGAGAGAGAGAGAGAGAGGGAGATAGAGTGAGAGGGAGAGGGAGAGAGAGAGAGAGAGAGAGAGAGAGAGAGAGAGAGAGAGAGAGAGAGAGAGAGAGAGAGAGAGAGAGAGAGAGAGAGAGAGAGAGAGAGAGAGAGAGAGAGAGAGAGAGAGAGAGAGGAAGGAGAGAGAGAGAGAGAGAGAGAGAGAGAGAGAGAGAGAGAGAGAGAGAGAGAGAGAGAGAGAGAGAGAGAGAGAGAGAGAGAGAGAGAGAGAGAGAGAGAGAGAGAGAGAGAGAGAGAGAGAGAGAGAGAGAGAGAGAGAGAGAGAGAGAGAGAGAGAGAGGTTTATTGGGGGGGGGGGTGGGGGGGGGGGATTATTGGTGGGGGGGGGGTTATTTACAAAAAATTCTAGGGGTGGGGGTTTGTTGAAAAATGGCAAAAATACATTGCATGACAGGCAAGAAAGTCGCAGAAACTTCTACTCTACATAGAAATTTCCTTTTATAACAGCCTTTTGCAATGAAATTACTATTAACTCACCCATTTGGGGCCTTTGGTAGCACAATTTCATCATTTTCACTGCAACCAGCCACTGAATTCGCTGGGTATGTGTTTCAAACAGGTCTCCAATAATCCCCGATGGGGGGTTATTTGTGGGGGGGGGGGGGGGGGGGGGGGGGGGGGGGGGGGGGGGGGGGGGGGTTATTTGTGGGGGGGGGGGGGATTATTCGGAAACTGGTCGGGGGGTGGGGGTTTTTTGGTGGGGGGATTAATGGTGGGGGTGGGGGTTTAATGGGGGCAATACGGTATAAGTTTGTCACACGAAATTCCACCTTTTTTCAGAAATTTTTGATTTTCAAATTTATATAAGGAGACCTTATGTAAGACTTTACGGTAGTTCCATTGTAATTCAAATTTTAAAATCTGAACTCTGAAAACACCGAAAAAACAAAAAATACAGAAGAAAATAGATTTGGCTTTGGTATGAAAACGGTTTAAAACGGTGCAAAGAACGGTTTTTTTACCCGACCCAGCCCTATTAATTTCTAGTAATCGCAATCGACCACTGTGGCCCACAGATTCTGAGTCAAGTGAAGGAGCTTGGGTTCAAAACGTACGAAGAAGTGTTCGAACACAAAGACTACAGCTGTGACGCAGGGGGAGAAAAATATGTATGTGAACTCTGGCCTAAGTACTCAAAATATGATGTGGCACTTGAAAATTTATGCTTGTTTCCAGCAGTTTTTGTGTTTTATCGATATTTGTTTGTTTTTGTTTTTGAGTGGAACAGAGATCACGAGAACAACTTTTGTTTCTTCAGTGTGTTACATTGAAAACAAAAAAAACAGACCATGTTTTTTATGTTTTAAATTTTACAAGTTCGGAAAAAAGAACTGCAATGTGGAATTAGAATCAGCGCTTCAAATAACCTCGAGCACCCGTTTTTATGCTGATTACGTGTTTTCGAGGTTCGGCCCTGTCCGAGAATATCTATAATAGCAATTTGAAAACCGTCATATTTGTAATCAGCACCTCGATTAACTTCAGAGTACCGGTTTTTAGCCCGTTTCTGCACGTTTCTCGTGCGGGAATAGAAGAAGCAAAAATCAGTTATAAAACTAAAAACTGCCACGCGTATTATATGTTTTTTTTAGATTCTGCGACTGAATGCGTGTGCAGTAGAAAGGAACTCTTATGTGGCAATTCAAAATTGCCTAAGTGACTGGGCACTATTTTGTAGGACTCGGGCCACTTTGCCAATTTTACCGACGTCCTGCATGAAACAGATTACTTATCTAATCTATGGACACATTAAGTCACGAAATCAGAATAAAAGATCATTGCTGCAGACGATATTGAGCGAACCATGCAAGGATGCGCACTGCAAACGAGTATACCTGAACGTCTCTGTCACTCTGACGTCCGTCACACTGACACGTTCGAAACACTGCGCAGCGAGCAAACGAGAGACACGATGGATGCGTTGGCCGCAGCATTTCCTCCGTGAACATTTCCCAATGCTCGGAGTGAATCGGTTGGTAAAAAACTGCTTTTTTTGCCTGGTAGATTGTGCTCCGTCCATAAGATGGACCATTGTGACGTCATACGCCCAAAAACTGCCAAAATCTTGAATGGATATAAAATCTGGAGTGAATTAGAGAATGGATTACGTATTATAATTCGTGCAAAGGAGGCGGAGTAATGAAACGCATTGCTGAAACTGAACGCGAACGTAGTCTGAGTATGAATTAAAATAGCTTTATTCGTGAAACAAAATTAATAGTTTCTGTTTGATTCATTTTCTGGCACTGAACTGTCGTCAGATAACGTTCAGTTTTTTAGCGAGCGCGCAGCCGTGACGGATTTTCCCCGTTTGTGTTTGCAAATGCATATTACGACACATTCAGCGATTATAATGGAATTTGGCAGTTTTTTGAGCGTGGTGAACACATAACTTCTGATTCAATCGGTAGCTTCTACTTTCTTACTTATTTCTTTATCGTGCTTTATCAAGATTCAACTGCACGTTTTTCAT
>JASANC010005217.1:0-46817 GCA_030248135.1 Theristus sp. LFF4_11
ATTAGACCATCCACTCAAGAACAAAACCAAAGAGAACGCAAGCCATGACCATCTGGAAACTAGGCTCTACTTCAAGAGTGTTTTGTTTGTTTTAACTGATATACACACGAACCAGTTCCTGATACTTCGGCGGATTCTCCTCCAGATGTTTGCGAACGGCCTGTATTTCCTCAGCGTTGTATGTTCTGCCCCAGTCCGCTGGCGGTTTGCCACTGCCGTGTGCCACTGGCTTCGGTGGCGGTGGCGGCGTCTGAACAGAAATGCAGAATGGATGACACACAGAAAAAATGCTCAAATTATCTGTTACAATACTTTCGACAATCCTGTATATCATCCTCGGCAGACCATGTTACAAGGCCATGTACATTACTTGATCAAACGGCGCACGTAACCACAAACAAACTCACTGGCACTAGTTAAGTACTATACATGCTGCTTGCTGTAGGTGCACCGAATCAAAATATTGCGCGCGGTGCAGTTCGTAATTCGTTCCTAGCGAACTGTCCATTATGCTTGTTTTTGTGCTTACGTCAGTGTGTGTGCTTGTTGCAACATTGTGTCCGGTAATCGGACAAGGATACCGTATACGTCAGAAAGACAACGAAAACAAACTCGCCAAGTAATACTGTTTGCGTTCGTCGTAGCTGCGGTTGTCGATCACTCGGTCGTAAGCGTTTTGCACACGCTGCTTTGGCTATACGGTTGCAATGAAACATTGAACATTAAAATTAGGTTGATTTACGGAATGATAGAACGGTTCATTTCGAAATTTGTTGTTTTCTATTTTAGTATTGAAAAATGTTGCTCTGCCAAATCTGTCAACCGACCGGGTGTTTCGCGTTTGCGTATTGCTCTGGGTCGAGACCCAGTTTGGTGGCCTGTTGTCGCAGACGCTGCTTCTTACGCTCCATCAACTCTTTGTACTGCACAAAAAAACAGAGTTTTCTGGTGAGACCTTCTTGCAATGACTGTGTACTTTTGTTGACCACCGTAATCGTTGCAGACCAGCCAAACCACATTGGTCTGTATGTGTGTGTGGCAGTTATGTGTTTGTCTGTGTGTGCATTTGTAGCATCATTACAAAAACAGTGTATATTTTAGTGATTTCATCAAAACACGTCTGTGCTTGACCGACGTCCATGTCCTGCACTTTGACGCGCATCTCGTAGTCGTACTTCGCCTGTTCGCCATGCACGATCGACTCGTGCATTCCCTTGATGCGCATGCGCAGACTCGAGCAGTCCGCGTCGTCCAGGCTCAGTGGCTCTTTGTACTGAAACACACACTCGCGCACTGTGCACATGCGGAGTTTATGGTTAATTGCACTGAATGTCTTGTGTATGCAGCGGCTAATTTCATATGTTCGTTTCCGTTTTAATTGCTCTCATTTGCAACAACAATTTTTTGTATTCGAACCGAACGATCATACCTGCATAACTAGCATAATTCGTTATCTATACGGGAATAAAAGGCAGGGTTCTCAAGCGCGTGTTTCTCGATCACTCGAAAATGATCTTCAAGTAGCTGTGTGAGAATTTTTTTAAATTCTTGTTATCCTTTGCTGCGCTTGGTTTTTGGATATGTCTGCTGTTGCGTCACCACACCCATTCCACTAATTGCAAAGCCCACACGTTGACCAAACCGACCTTAGCCATCACCGCTGCCTTGTGCGCCTGGTATTGCTCTTCTTTGCTTCCGCCCGTTGAAACCACCGGTGCTTCCGCGACCTCCCCTTCTTCGCCTTCCTGAATTGCAATTGCAAGTTAGCACAAGAAAAACTCAATTTTTTTAAAAGCTTGAAATAAGACTGTAACGGTCTATGTATTTCAACAGCGATGATTCACAGAAAAACTTCAGAGGCTCGGAGTCCGGTTTCTACCGTATTGGGTCTCGACACGAAGTTGGTGTATCGTTTTGTGAACTTGATACTCGTAGGCATTTATTTGTTTCCCTTTCAACACTTCTCATAACTGATGAAGTTTTACGCGACGAACAGAAAAATTGCAGTGAGCGCAGATTACAACATATCTTTTCGAGAGTCAGACTTGGACTTGCCACCCCCAATGCCGATGCCACCGAATTTTTCTCATCCAACCCTGAGCACCTTCTTTTCAATCTTGAAACTGCGACCCCCGGCCGCCTTCGTGGACACGTTCATGCCCCCGGCCATCAGAGCCGCCTTCTTCGCACGTTCCATCTCCTTCTTGCGTTTCTTCTCCTCTGCCTTCTGCTTCTTCTCCTCCTGAATCATTCAAAAAAGAGCGTAGTTCAGACCTGGACAGCGTTTCCAGGCGAATTGCATGATGAATGGCTATAGTAAGCAGTATATCGTATTCGAACGTTTATCGCATTGTACGTCAGAAACGAAAAGAAACTGCACAATCATTGTACCATTTCGATTCGATGTTGCTCAGCGGCAGCGCGCGCAAACTCTTCCGCCTGCGCAGCGTCTTCCTCGCGCTGTCGGCGATTTTCCTCCTACATGAAAGAGCGTTAAGGGGCATTCATGAAGTACTATTAAGTGACCGCGTAGCTATGTTTTAACACAGTTATGCGTCGCTAAACACTACTGTATGAATGCCGCTTCAGTGTAGGCAAACAGTAGCCACATTTCCATTACACTCAGGATAGACACAGTAGCTCAGGAGAATATCGTCAGAAAATCAACGCAGCTGTCCGTCATTGATGTCGCGAGAAAAAAAACTGATCAAGTTGTTACTACTGCAAAATGTAGATGCTCAAACTTGTGCATCTATCGGTGCACATGCACATACTAGTGCATTTAAAAAATTTTGCTCAGCAACAAGAACGCCTTCTTTGCTTCTGTAACCAATACAGATGCAGCCCCCGGTTTTTTTTGGTTTTTGAAAATTGAGACGTGAATCCGAATCGATAAGTGCATCTAATACGTGTGCATTATTTATCCACGTGAACCATGCATTCGTTTTAGCCACGTTGCTTACAGAACAACGCCAACAGTATTGGCGCTGCAGTCAAACTCAGGGAACTCAAACAAATTATAGGGAGTCAGCTGATTGGTTGGTGGTCGCGTGATGCATGTGTTTTCCGTGCAGGCATAGTTGTGCGGGCGGAGTTTGCTTTGCACAGAAGCATGCGTACCGTAATCACCAACGAATCAGCTGATTGCCTAAAGTTTCGAGTTCGTCTGCACTAACAATGCGCTGCCGCAACTCCTCGAGCTCTTCGTTCTCACGCGCCCGTCGCTCTTCCACCTCGATCGCGTACTCCTCAAACCATTTCTCGTCTTCCTCTTTCTGGCGCTGCTGCGCAGCCTGCAACGTCATTATTAGCTTTTCTCTTTTGGCTCTGCCACTCGATGCGCGCATGTGGTAAGCAGTTACATGCTTGACACGCGGGAATTCAAAAATGGTAACGCGTGACGCGTGCGACTCTGCGATACGGTTGAGTAACTGGGGTCATTTTGAATTGCCGCATCAAGCATGACACTGATTTTTTCAATGTTTTAATGAAAACCGTCTTGAAAATGGAATCGATTTAAAAAAGCTGATTTGGTTTAACTCATCCTCAGTAATCAGTATGTAAACACAGTGAGGTGTAAATATGTGTGTGAATGAAAATAGGCGTAAATACAATGACAAACAGAATACAAGTTTAAGCAACATTCATGAAGCAGTATTTAGTGACGTATAGCTGTGTTAAGCATAACTGCGCGGTCACTAAATACCAGGGTCCCGTCACTGACCACACGAGAATGTTGCCATGATGCGGGCCATAGCTTTTTTTGCGCATACATTGGTCAAACTAGCAGTTTACCCGTGCCTACGGCCCGGGTAAGAAATGTTTGCGGTTTTGTTAACAGCAAGGTGTGCACCCGCGGATTTATCGACATTTATTTGCTTCTGTTTTCCTGAAACGGGAAACGTGTTGATTTTTTAACCAAGGCTTTCATGCGTTTAAATTCGTTGATACCGTTTGTTGTTTGGGGCAAGCGTTCTTCTTTTACTTTTATTTTGAGAACCCGCTCGTTTTTTAAAAGTGCTTTTAAAATTTTTTTCTGAACTAATTGAATTTGCTGCTTCCGTTTGTTCTCGGTTAGTAAAGTTAAACTCGGTTAAAGGCAAGTCGTTCCCGTTAGATTTTTTCTGGTTGACTGAAATTGTTCAAACGTGACTTGATTGTTTGACAATTTCATTTTTCAAAGTCGCTAAGTTTCACCCAAAGAGGCCCGTTTGTTTTTTATTTTACAGAACTGGCCGGAATCAATACCCGTTTATTTGCACAATCCCATTTGTGTTTTTTATAGTAAGCCCGCTTTTGCACAAAATGTTTTTTTAAACAATATGATTTCAGTTTCTGCTGCTATTTTAAAGTTGCAAATTTGTTCACCACCATTTTGCTTTTTGAAAGTCACAGAATTTTAGTTAAAATCTTGTAAAAACTGCTGTTTGTTTGGTGCTCTCACAATCGATCTTTATGACCTGTTTCATTTTGTGACTTGATTATTTAAAATTTTCAGTTATCAAAGTCGCTAACTTTGACCCAAAGAGGCCCGTTTATTTTTTATTTTACTGAACTGGCCGGAATCGATACCCGTTTGATTGCACAACCCCATTTGTTTTTTTATAGTGAACCCGCTTTTTGCACAAAAATGTTTAAAAAAATGATTCCAGTTTCTGCGGTTTCAAAATTGCAAATTTGTGTTCACAAATTTGCTTTTTGAAAGTCACAGAATTTTAGTTAAAATTTTGTAAAAACTGCTGCTTGTTTAGTGCTCTCACAATCGATCTTAATGACCTGTTTCATTTTGCTTTGATTGAATGTTCCGCATCAATGTTACCCGTGTATTTGGTTCAGAAAATATGGGATTCGATTATTATTCACAGGAAAACCACTTTTGTGTGAAAAAAATTCAAAAGCCGATTTCGTTTCTGTTGGTTTGTCAAAGTCGCAAATTCGTTTTATTGGGAGACCCGTTTTTCCAATTCTTGCTGTCGATCATAATCGGATGTGCCGTCCATTCTGTGAGATGATGGCTACTTTGGAGCAATTCGTTCCCGCATATTATAATCTCATCTTTTTACATCACCACCAACCAACCTGACCATTGCGACGTGACGTTGAGGAAAGAACTGAACGAATCATGATGACTCGTTGTTGAAAACCGAAAGAGAGAAAATGATTCGCATAGAAAAAATTGTTAAAAAGTGACAGCAACATTTTGATTTCGCTACCTTAAATAGCAAAAAGTTGGACAGACAGACAGACGGACAGACAAAGTAATATTTTAGTATAGTAGATTGGGTCATCGACCACTCAAAATGATCGCACGGAGACAAAGAATTTGTTTTCGGCCATAAAAACTTTTTTGGCCCAAAATAATTATCACTTTTGGCCAAAAAACCGATTTTTGAATAAAAATAGGCTTGATTTTTTAAATTGTTTTATTTAAAAAAAAACATAGTTGAGTTACAAAAAAAACAAAGTAGATAGCGACGTGCTAGAGACGTGTGTGCAACTGAAAAAAATAAACCGGGCTCAGACCATGACCTGTGTGAGTGCCGCGCACAAAACAATTCAAAATTTAGCAAAATTGCTCATTTTTAAATGTTCAAAAGTCTCCAAAAAACGTCTTATGTAAAATTTTAAAAATCCAAGTGCCCAGCACTAACGGCGCGTTGCTCCCACATTGTTTTAAACCTTAACCAGGTTCAGACTAGGACTTATGAGACGGTAGTAACACGAAAACTCAAAATGACACCAAAAAGTGCCCATTTACCGACTTTAAAAAGACTCCAGAAAACATGCCAAGCTTTCTTTTTGTGTCAAATCTACTCTATCATAAAGCCAACTTATTGTCTCATTGAAATGACGTCCAACCAAGCTCAGACCAGAACTGTTTCCACTGCCGCTCTGTTGAAAATGCTAAATTTAGTCGAAAACACCCCTTGCACAAAAAAATAAAAAAAATCCAAAAAATATAGACTCTTCAAATAAAAAAACAAAGTAAATAGCAATATACTGCGGACGTGTGCGCAACTGAGAAAAATAAAATCGGGCTTAGACTATGATCTGTGTGAGTGCCGCGCACAAAACAAGTCAAAATTTCACAAAATTCCATTGTTTCCAGGTGTTCCAAAGATCTCAGAAAACGTCTAATGTAAAATTTTGAAAATCTAAGTGCCCAACACTAACGGCAGGTTGCTCCCACATTGTTTTAAACTCTAACCAGCTTCAGACTAGGACTTATGAGACGGTAGTAACACGGAAACTCAAAATGACACCAAAAATGCCCATTTACCGACATTAAAAAGACTCCAGAAAACATGCCAAGCTTTCTTTTTGTGTCAATTCTATTCTATCATAAAACCAACTTGTTGTCTCATTGAAATGACGTCCAACCAAGCTCAAACTAGGACTGGTTTCACTGCCGCTCTGTCGAGAATGCTAAATTTCGTCGAAAATACCCCTCGCACAAAACATATAAAAAAATCCAGAAAAATATAGACTCTTCAAATAAAAAACAATGTAGATAGAGATATACTGCGGACGTGTGCGCAACTGAAAAAAATTAAAACCGGGCTCAGACTACGACCTGTGTGAGTGCCGCGCACAAAACATTTCAAAATTTTGCAAAATTGCTCATTTTTCAAATGTTGAAAAATCTCCGGAAACCGTCTTATGTAAAATTTAAAAAATCCAAGTGCCCACAACTAACGGCAGGTTGTTCCCACATTGTTTTAAACGCTAAACAGGTTTAGACTAGGACTTATGAGACGGTAGCAACACGGAAACTCAAAATGACACCAAAAAGTGCCCATTTACCGACTTTAAAAAGACTCCATAAAACAAGCCAAACTTTCTTTTTGTGTCAAATCTATTCTATCATAAAGCCAACTTGTTGTCTCATTTAAATGACGTCCAACCAAGCTAAGACTAGGACTGGTTTCACTGCTGCTCTGTCGAGATTGCTAAATTTCGTCGAAAATACCCCTCGCACAAAAAAATAAAAAATCCAGAAAAATATAGACTCTTCAAATAAAAAACAATGTAGATAGCGATATACTGCGGACGTGTGCGCAACTGAAAAAAATAAAACCGGACTCAGACTATGACCTGTGTGAGTGCCGCGCACAACACATTTCAAAATTTCGCAAAATTCCATTGTTTCCAGGTGTTCCAAAGATCTTAGAAGACGTCTAATGTAAAATTTTAAAAATCCAAGTGCCCAGCACTAACGGCAGGTTGCTCTCCCACATTGTTTTAAACTCTAACCAGCTTCAGACTAGGACTTATGAGACGGTAGTAACACGGAAACTCAAAATGACACCAAAAAGTGCCCATTTACCGACTTTAAATAGACTCCAGAAAACATGCCAAGCTTTCTTTCTGTGTCAAATCTATTCTTTCATAAAGCCAACTTGTTGTCTCATTGAAATAACGTTTAACCAAGCTCAGACTAGGACTGGTTTCACTACCTCTCTGTCAAGAATGCTAAATTTCGTCAAAAAACAAAAAATAAGGACTGGTGTTCCAAAGATCTTAGAAAACGTCTATTGTGAAAATTTTGAAAATCCAAGTGCCCAGCACTAACGGCACTTTTCTTTAATGCTAAATAGTTGGATTTTTCAATATCTGTTGAGTTTTGAGTTTTATGGACTCTGTTGCACACTCGGAAATGAGTAATTTACACAAATTTTGACTTTTTCGTCAGGCACTCACGCTGCGAGTTGTATGGTTTTTTGGTGCCATTTTGAGTTTCCGTGTTACTACTGTCTCATAAGTCCTCATCTGAGCCTGGTTAAAGTTTAAAACAATGTGGGAGCAATCTGCCGTTGGTGCTGGGCACTTGGATTTTTAAAATTTTACATTAGACGTTTTCTAAGATCTTTGGAACACCTGGAAACAAAGGAATTTTGGGAAATTTTGATTTGTTTTGTGCGCGGCACTCACACAGATCATAGTCTAAGCCCGATTTTATTTTTCTCAGTTGCGCACACGTCCGCAGTATATCGCTATCTACTTTGTTTTTTTATTTGAAAAGTCTATATTTTTCTGGGTTTTTTATATATTTTGTGCGAGGGGTATTTTCGACAAAATTTAGCATTCTCGACAGAGCGGCAGTGAAACCAGTCCTAGTTTGAGCTTGGTTGGACGTCATTTCAATGAGACAACAAGTTTGCTTCATGATAGAATAGATTTGACACAAAAAGACAGCTTGGCATGTTTTCTGGAGTCTTTTTAAAGTCGGTAAATAGGCACTTTTTGGTGTCATTTTGAGTTTTCGTGTTACTACCGTCTCATAAGTCCTAGTCTGAACCTGGTTAAGGTTTAAAACAATGTGGGAGCAACGCGCCGTTAGTGCTGGGCACTTGGATTTTTAAAATTTTACATAAGACGTTTTTTGGAGACTTTTGAACATTTAAAAAATGAGCAATTTTGCAAAATTTTGAATTGTTTTGTGCGCGGCACTCACACAGGTCATGGTCTAAGCCCGGTTTATTTTTTTTTCAGTTGCACACACGTCTCTAGCACGTCGCTATCTACTTTGTTTTTTTTGTAACTCAACTATGTTTTTTTTAAAAATAAAACAATTTAAAAAATCAAGCCTATTTTTATTCAAAAATCGGTTTTTTGGCCAAAAGTGATAATTATTTTGGGCCAAAAAAGTTTTTATAGCCGAAAACAAATTCTTTGTCCCCGTGCGATCATTTTGAGTGGTCGATGACCCAATTTGACTAATGTATGCGCAAAAAAAGCTATGGCCCGCATCATGGCAACATTCTCGTGTGGTCAGTGACGGGACCCTGCTAAATACTGATTCATGAATGTCCCTTTAGAGTCTGTGTGCACGTTATTCCAATCGAAAAGACAGCTCCACTCACCAACATCGCTCGCTGTGTCTCAGTTAAATTGCTAAAAATAAAAAAAATTGAATAATGAAATTGAGTGTTTGACAGGTTACGGTACTTGAATAATGTGAAAGAACAAAACTTTAAAGAAATTCAAACCAAAAAACTAACTCGTCACCCATGGTGCTGAAGTGGGATCAAAGCAGTTGCGACAAGAACGAAAATAAGCGATTTTATGCACATTAATCGGTAAACTCCTGAAAGTTTATGATAAACACTCAAAATATAACTTTGATTGCCTCGTTTGAAACGTTTCAAGCGCAGAATGAACAAAAACAGACCGAAAGCTGTTTCTCAAATGGGAAGGAATGGAAAAGGTAAGTTGGCAGTATAAGAGTAAAAGGGTTGCACTTGATTACGTAACGGACACAACAGCGCAGTTGCACCAGCGACAGCGTTGTTACACCAATGTTGCGTTCACCAGCAGCCAGCAAAGCAGATGCAAGGCAAAATGCGCGAATGTCAGAGCCGGAGACCAGCTTTGACGCAACAGTAGCCTCTCTCGCTCTCGCACAACTATGCGCGTGTGTGTGGAACCAAAACCAGAAAGCGCCTCAGCATTTATTATTACACGCTGCAGCATTGTGCACTTGCTAAAAATTGCTATGAGCTCAGGTTGAAAGCGCCAGCGTAACATTCTGTGTGTGCCTGTGTGTCGTGGACACCAGTGTCCAGTGCACATACCAGTAGCGCTCGCGAAAGCCTCCCATTCAAATGTACAAGGTATGCACGAATGAATGTAAGTTGCGCAGTTTGCACAGACTGGATGCGTTTTTGCTGCGCCCGGCGATTGAAGCTTCCACCAAATGTGAGCCAGATACAACAGTTTCCTTGCGTCGTCTCTGTGCTTAACAGCTGCCCTGTGTAATGCCACCACACCAGCTTAATCTCTGTTCGTGTCGAGGGAACAGAGGGTGACGTTTGGAAAAAACCAGTGTCGTCGTGCACCGTTGAATTGATATTTATGCCTCTCAACGACGACACAAGTGCCTCTACTTTCTCTGTTTTGGTGGTTTGTTTTAGAATTTTGGAACTGCTTGCTTTGATATTCTTGTGTGTTGTTTATCACGATTTGTCTACCTTGTGCAGTCTCTGAAAGTCGTAGTTTGTCAATTGTTCATCATAAAATGTTCGGTTTCTGCGTGGTAAACTGTTTGCTAACATCAGTGGTGGTGATTCAAATTTTAAAAAAATTGGAAGAGATTGAAAAAAGGGTTCGCATTGCACATTAATGTGAACAAAGCATTGTTGTGTCTTTTTCCACCACACCACGAAGAAAAATAATGCACATGTATTTGCACAAGCTCGTGCACTTATTGATGCAGTTTTTACAGATTGCTTTATTTCGGAATGAAACGTACCGTATTACCCCCATTAAACCCCCCCCCACCATTAATCCCCCCCAATAAACCCCCACCCCCCCCCGACCAGTTTCCGAATAATCCCCCCCCCCACAAATAATCCCCCATGGGGGATTATTGGAGACCTGTTTGAAACACATACCCCGCGAATTCAGAGGCTGGTTGCAGTGAAAATGATGAAATGGTGCTACCAAAGGCCCCAAATGGGTGAGTTAATAGTAATTTCATTACAAAAGGCTGTTATAAAAGGAAATTTCTATGCAGAGTACAAAGTTTCTGCGACTTTCTTGCCTGCCATGCAATGTATTTTTGCCATTTTTCAACAAACCCCCACCCCTAGAATTTTTTGTAAATAAACCCCCCCCCCACCAATAAACCCCCACCCCTAAAAGTCGCTGACGTATTAATCCCCCATGGGGGTTTATTGGGGGTAATACGGTATCTACTACATGCATGCTAAATATCGTCGGTTAATACAACCATTTTTCGTGGAAAAAAGTAAACATTAGCAAATAAATCCAAAAACAAAATGATTTGTGAAAACGAAACTTTTTTCACCAATTGAACACCGTGTAATGCCATCCGCGGTACACATGGTTACAGTAGCGGTTGCCTGGAAAATCAGCGGTTGTATTGAAAAATTCAGCACATTTCATTAGTTGTCATTACTTACTAAAAGATGTTTTTCTCAAAACTGTTTTTTTCGCATCGCATCTCTCACCGGGTATCGCCCAGTACGCGAGTTTGCCGGGCGCCGCACGATTACGCAATATGTAGACGCCCCATTTGCCGCCGTGCTTTCGCTCGAGCAACTGACGCAGCTGGGTCGCCTCTTGGTAGGCGCCGTGGGGGTCGCCTGCACATTTCCATTGGAAGAATAATGGCAATAGATTAAAAAATAAGCTCATCTGTTTTTTGGTTCCGAGACTCAATGTGCGCATGGATAGGCAAGCAGTTTTGTGCATGACGCGGCAATTCAAAGTCGGTAAAATGATCTGTGTCCCCTGTACAGGGCCGGGTCACTTAGACTATTTTCAATAGCAGCATAACGACTGAAATTAGTTTCCTTTCTACGCCTGCAACACATTGAGTCGCAGAACATAAAAAATGATAATATCTAGACACAAGAGTGCGGCGTTATTGCGCCTGAGCGCTGTCAACAACATAATAAACAAAACAAACATAATAAAATGTAAAAGTTTTTGTCCGACCTTTTGTCGCCTCAACCGTCGCCTGCACACGCCTGATATCAGTGATGATCTCGTCATCGGGACACTTTTTGCGTGCCTGCGCTTCTTTCAGTGGACGCCTCTGACGCTGCCGTGCCGGCGTTGGCCGCCGCTGCTGCTGCTGTAAACGCTGCCGCTGAGGGTAGTAGACTCCGCCCATACGAGCACCAGTGCCCTCGAGACGCCCGCCCGGGTAGAACGCCTGGCCGACACCGCCAGCGCCACTCCGCTGCGTCTGACCGTGCTGCATCACTGGAAACAACGCAGGCGACAATGCTGATCATCAGTGATGCAGATTATGTTCGGCGTTCGTGCCAGATATTCACACATAGAGACCGAAACCCGTGAAGAAACACTTTCCAGAACTGAAGAACCCGTGAAGAAACAGAGAAAAGTCTTCCGAATGGCGAACGAACGACGTGTTATGAAAGTTCCGAAGCAAGGGTTCAAATTGATCGCACGGCTGTTTATTAGCCCCTGAAAACTTACATCAACACACTTACTTACAAGCTGTTTCCTGCATCAGATCTGCATCTCTGCTATTAATCGTTGACTCAAATTGGTCACACATTGAGTGTAAAGTCAAAAAAAAAATTCGAATCAGAAAACTAAATTATTCGGAATCAAACTTTTGCAACGTCAGTTTTTTCTTACCGACACTCGCAAGCACGCAGACCAACGCAACCCACTTTATCGTGTGCATAACGTGCTTCTTTGGCACTTTAGATGAAAACGGGCTCTCAAGAGCGTACCGAAGTTTCGCTGTCTGCGTTCGGATTCACTTTGCGTGGAAATAGGTTAAATCGACAATCGTTTTTTCTTTCAGCGAACACCTAACCCAGCGTAATAAGCACGCCGATGTATAATTATTGATTAAACGATGCAAAAACGTTCAAAAACGTATGTAAAAACTGCACGTTCTGTCCGTGTTTTACAGCTTGTGACGTATGTTTCTTGTGAAACCTACACATGCATACCGAACCAGAACTGTGCAATTTTGAAAGTCTTGAAAATGAAAATTACGTTTTTTTGCGCTGTGCACCTGGCAGGGCAATGTGCAGTTAAAGGACACGCAATTATCACGCCTTGCACAGTTTGTACTTTCTTTGCTGGGATGTTTCGCTTTGATCGTACCCAAACTTTTTCGTTTAAAATAATTGACTTGTTTAAGATGAACGTTGTTTTAGACACAGCAATAAGAAAAGTCAGAGTCTGAGAAACTTCGTGAACTTTACCAGTTATGTATTTTCTTGTGCCAAAAACATCTGAATTACAACAGTGATTAAAGACTGGCTGTCTTATGGCTGGCCGTCGACGACAAATGGGGAGGCGGCAAGGGGACTTTGGTACATTGGACGGTGGATCGGCAGCGGACACGATCAAGTTGATCCGCCCTTTCAAGATCTGGACAGAGTCACGATTTTTTGCTGCAAACAACGACGAATTCTTCGAATCCCCAGTTTCCAATCTTTTTTTATAAAACTGCCTGTTACTTTCAGGAACATCCACACAAAATGTCATTTAAAAAATTGATCAAACTTGTAGAAGGGGTTTATGTGCAAGACTTCACAGTATTTGGTGCACTAGAAACAGAATGAAGTTTATGGTCGAAGCAAAAAAAAAGTTTATTATTCTCGATCGATCATTCGTTCGTTCAATATTAAAGAAAACAAAATCGTCCACAATAAAAACAAAATATCCCTGGTAACATTTTTCAGCCTTTGTTTTGATATCATTATCTAACAAAACTGTTCCATTCACAAACCTTGCAGTTGAAAAATGGTTAGAATTCATCTTATACATAGCAGCAAAATTCCACATGCACATTGAGGCACAAAAAAACTATTCATATTCACTGGCAGTTGAGCTTCTGACAGATGACGTGGTGCTGTTTGCCGGTGCAGCCACCATCATCGAGCATGATTTTCTTGTTCGCGCCAGCATCGCGCCACAAAAGACCGCAGTGCTGCTGACCGGCATAATCGTTCGGATTACCCGGATACCAAACGGCGGCGTCCGCTGCGATCGGCTTGTTGTCCAGCGTGTACCATCCGTCTTTCGGCTCGTTCGCAATGTACGGCAGTTGAAGGACGCCGACAGAAAAGGTCAGTTTGATATCCTGCAACGAGAAAATAGAACAACAAATCTGCCGTCGACCTCAATAACTCGTCTGGTGAAAAGAAGAGAAGCTGCACAACTCTGAACAACACTGCTGTTCTTGGTCCCATTTCATAAATGGCGCCATTGAAGATATTTAACTCAAAAAGTAACAGAGTGTGTTGCGACAAACCGTACATACTCGTCGAGGCGTTTCTCAATGCCACTGATGCACACACACACACAGCAGTGCAAACGCTTCGACCAGCATGTCCCAATTCGTCGCAACACCCTGTAATTTTTGGGCTTTCATTTCTTGAATGACACCAATAATGTATTAATACAAGTTTGGGGAAATGGCCGAAGGGCATAAAAAAGGTAAAATATGTGCTAAATAGAATAGACATTTTTTAGAATGGAAATCTTTTCATCCGGTCTCCTTGCAACCGTCCCTCCCCGCTCCCCACACCTACACGGTCACTGCCCAGTCTTCGCCCAATAAAAGCGAAATTGGTTTGATTTGAAACTAAAAATTGGGTAGCATTGGGTGGCAAAAATAGCAAATTTGGTTGTATGCCCGAAAACAGCATTTTACGCTGCTCAAAATCACTAATTTTGATGTATTTCTTATTTTGAGTTCAAGATGCCAAGTTCTGGAAAGTTTAGTAGCTGAGAAGCATTCGGTTTTTTATGGTTTTAAAACGGTTTTAAAACGAAAAAAACCGGTTTTTTCCTGGCAATATAAAAAACCGGTTTTTTACCAACCCTAGTATGTGGTAATTCAGAATAGTCTAAGTGACCTGGCCTTATTTAGGGTTAGAATTAGGTCCGTTTAAACAATGTCAGACAACAAGCGTGTCGGATTTCAGGAAAGAAAAGCAACGTTTTTTTGCCCGAATTTTCCAATAACCAACCAGGGTGGCGGAGAACTGAGGGAAGGAGGACTGGGGCCCGGAGGACTGGTCACAGCTTACACGCGCGGGCGGAGAACTGAGGGAAGGAGGACTGAGGCCCCGGAGAACTGATCACCAAATGCGTTTTTGCCTTGTTCCCTGTCCCTATACCTATTTATTATTAATAATAAATAAATCCTTTTATTTTTAATTATTTTTTAATCGTTTTCATTTTCAGATTTTTTTCCTTGTACCTTCCCTCCCTATCCTTCCCTACTTCCGTCGTTTTTGGCTTCCTTTATGAGCTGTTTTTTCTATTTCTTCCGTCAGTTTTCAATTTTTTGGTTTGTTTTGTCAAAATAGCCACAGAAATCTAACTGGTCTTCTCAAAACCAAACTCCAAAATGAAGTAAAGTCATCATCGTTACCACAAAAAAACGAAATGTCCAGCCCACGCCATGTCCTCAGCCCGGAAACCCAACACCTAATTTTAAACTGCAACCTGCCTGCTTCTCTCACCAAATCTGAATAGTTTTAGAAAACGTTTTCAGAGTTTTATTCTAGTGTCGCGCCGTTGTGGTCGCCGTCGCATCGTGGTCATATCTAGATATTTTTGAAAAAAAAAACAAATTCGCTGTGAGTTTGCTTTTGCTCCTCCTCCTACTTCTTTTTCTGAAACCTGCCCGCGGATCTATATCCATCTATCTTCCGGTTTTCTCAACAGTTAAACAAACGAATAATTTCAAAACAAGTTTTTTTGCAAAACAATTGAGAGATCCGTTTTTTTCCTTTCCTTTTGAACTGTTCGCCTGGTGGGGGGCCACCAATAAAAGTTTAACCTGACGTGCAAGCCGGGTTCGATTCCCGGGCGGGGCAATACGATTTAGAAAGCGTGAAACGTGATGTGTCAAGCTGCGATTTGGAGACTGATCAACCGTGTGTTCATACGCTGCGTTCTTGCTGGAATGGCTGCTGGCGACGGTGATTTCATTGAGCTGCAACCGTTTATTTTGACATACGAATTGCTCCGCACCCTAAAAATGGCCTCTATGAGGACGAAAAGGGAAAAAATTAAAAAAATCGGAAACTAATTAATTTTTTTTTGAAAACTGAGCCATAAACACGAATCGAGGTTGCTGAGTCCGAATATGACGTTTATTTTGACATACGAATTACTCCGCACGCTAAAAATGGCCTCTATAGGAAAAGGGAAAAAATTAAAAAAATATGAAACTGGTCAAATGTTTTTTGAAAACTAAACCATAAACACGAATCGAGGTCGCTGAGTCCGAATATGACGTTTATTTTGACATACGAATCACTCCGCACCCTAAAAATGGCCTCTATAGGGACGAAAAGGAAAAAAATTAAAAAAATCGGAAACAATTTAAAAAAATCTGAAAACTAAGCCATAAACACAAATCGAGGTCGCTGAGTCCGAATAGATTTTTTTCCTTTTCGTCCCTATAGAGGCCGTTTTTAGGGTGCGGAGTAATTCGTATGGCAAAATAAACGTCATATTCTGACTCAGCGATTTTGATTTGTGTTTATGGCTCAGTTTTCGGATTTTTTTAGTTTCCGATTTTTTTGATTTTTCCTTTTCGTCCCTATAGAAGCTGTTTTTAGGGTGCAGAGTAATCCGTATAGCAAAATAAACGTCATATTCAGACTCAGAGACCTCGATTTGTGTTTATGGCTCAGTTTTCAAATTTTTTGTCTAGTTTTCAATTTTTTTGATTTTTTTTCTTTTCGTCCCTACAGAAGCCGTTTTTAGGGTGTGGAGTAATTGGTATGGCAAAATAAATTTTATATTCGAACTCAGCGGCCTCGATTTGTATTTATGGCTCAGTTTTCAGTTTTTTTACTAGTTTCCGATTTTTTCTCTTTTTGTCCCTATAGTGGTTGTTTTGTGGGGGTGCAGTGTAATTCGTATAGCAAAATAAACGTCATATTTGGACTCAGCGACCTCGATTTGTGTTTATGGCTTAGTTTTCAGATTTTTTTGACTAGTTTCCGATTTTTTCAATTTTTTTTCTTTTCGTCCTTTTGGAAGCCGTTTTTAGGGTGCGGAGTAATTTGTATGTCAAAATAAACGTTATATTCGAACTCAGTGACCTCGATTTGTGTTTATGATTTAGTTTTCATTTTTTTTGACTAGTTTCCGATTTTTTTAATTTTTTCCTTTTTCGTCCCTATAGAAGCCCTTTTAGGGTGCGAAGTATTTCGTATGTCAAAATAAACGTCATATTCGGACTCAGCGACCTCGATTTGTGTTTATGGCTTAGTTTTCAAATTTTTTTTGGCTAGTTTCCGATTTTTTCAATTTTTTCCCCTTTCCATCCCTATAGAGGCCGTTTTTAGGGTGCGGAGCAAAAATAAACGTCATATTCGGACTCAGCGACCTCGATTTGTGTTTATGGCTTAGTTTTCATTTTTTTTGGTTAGTTTCCGATTTTTTCAATTTTTTCCCTTTCCGTCCCTATAGAAGCCGTTTTTAGAGCGCGAAGTAATTCGTATGGCAAAATAAACGTCATATTCGGACTCAGCGACCTCGATTTGTATTTGTAACAGGATTTCAGGTTCCTTGTTGTGCGTTTTTTCATTTAAAATTGATTATCAAGGAATTTTCCCTCCTCATCCCCATGGCATACGCGTTTAGGGCACAGTAAAAGCGTCGGGCAAACTTGTAAATAAGATTTTTAAACTCAGCGTACCCGAAAACCCCTCTTCTGTCACGGTTTCAGCCTCTGAAATCGCAACAAAAAATTTTGGGGGTGGGAGGAAACGCCCTGGTTGCAGCTGAAGTCGAATAGTGCCGACTAACTTTGGACGTCACGCGAGAGACAGTGCCTACTCTCGATCAGTTGTGTAACTCTGCCCTGTCTGAAACAAATGAGCACGACTCAAAGGACACCCGGCACACAACGTGCCCGAGACCGAAAGGTGGAGGGTGCAGTAGTCAATTCGGTAAAAGGCACGCCGGAGGGAACTACAAATAATACAGTGTCACCTTTGGATACCGTGGTTCCACCCATTTTTGAAATGCAGCCAATTGTTTCTCTGTGGTCACAGCCGTAAAAAGCTTTTCGCCTTTCTCACGGCAGTACGTGTTGGCTTCAACCCATGTTTTTGCCTCCGTTATGGTGAGGCATCGATCAAAGTTCATGATATCTGCAAATAAACACAGCATCACTTACAAATAAACACAACATAACTTAAGATTTCAGAGTCAACTGCGCCTCAAATTGATTTGGGTTTTTGATTAATCAATTTGTTGGGCGCTGTTCTTCTGTTTGTTCTTTGACCACCAAGACGGGAAACGTGTAACATTTTTGACAAAACCAAGTCTAGTCCACACTTATGCTTATTGTCATTACCGACGGGCTCCTCCGCAGCTTCACAACGGTATCCAAGTGACTTCGACTCGTCGTCCACGCATTTCTCGTTCTCCGCACAGTCGCCAGCCCAGGCGCAGCCTTTCTTTATTTTGCAGTCCATATTGAACGTCTTACAGTGCTGAACGTACAGTGGGAGCAACCATTTCACTAGTTTTTCTGTGTCAAAGAAAAAAACTTTTATTTTATGCATATATGCATTGTTAATAAAAACATGAAAAACGACGCCAAAACTGTGATGTTGCGGTAACAAACTCTCTATGATTTCAGTTCTCTGTCTCAGCGTGTCCTACCTGTATGATACCGCATGGTTAAAAATAAACCTTCAAAAAAATCAAACTGTGCCACAGCGCTAGAAATTTCTTCTAACGGGTTTTGACCACTCAACAGCAACAAAATTTGATCGTTTGACGGGGTCAAGTCGTTAATGGTTGACATTTGGTGAAACTCTAACTTTTAAAATGACCGGTTAAGGTCTGAATTACTTTGATAAACAGCAACGGTATCAGAACTTATCCACCATCATGTAGAAACAGGCCGAAACTGACACAATGGATCGCGCACGGACACTTACCATGGGCTATTTTGGCGTCCTCACCTGAAAAATACCGTCACGGTGCTAGAATTTATGAAGTATCGATAAATAAACGTGCTCTGGCACTGCATTGAGAAAAACCCTTCAGTTACAAAGTCCAATTTATGAATTCTTGAGCAACTAACATCAACCACAATTTTTTAGCTTCTGCTACTGAATGTGTGTGCAGACGTGAAACGAAAACTAGTTTTAATCTTTATGTGGCAATTCAAAGTCGCTGTAAGTGACTAGGCCCTGCCCTACGTAGAGGGGACTCGGTTGCTTTGCCAATTTGAATCACTTTGCCAATTTTGAATTCCCGCGTCGTGCATGAAACTGTTTACCTATTTATGCGCGCATTGAGTTGCGGGACCAAAATAAAAGATCATAAATAAAATTACCGGAAACAAATACCACGGTGGATTTTTCGGAATGTTCTACAAAAATGAATATCAACTGCACATTTTATCCCACCGTTTGCTACAGCTCCGACCAATTTCAGATTATCCGGTGTCAGCAAATTGACGATCGGTGACAGTTTGATGTAAATCGGAACTACTTCCTCGAATTTCTGGTCTGACCAATCTTGCAGTGACGCTTTCGGTTTCGAACCCTCTGTTTGCACCACCTAAACATGTACGTTTTTATATGCAAACGAGTGCGAGCAAATTGTACATTCAATGATACAATTGTATACTGATTTGTAGTTGCGTTTTTTTTTAATTGTTCGCGTACCGGTTACAAAACCATAAGGTACCAAACTCCGGTGGAAACGGACAATACTGCCCCGCCGAGCCTAATTTTGCCCTCGGCTCTGGATGGAGTAGTCCATTAGATGTTATTGGTCACTTTCTCCATATATTGTATGTGTCTTGTCGACAGCGGGGTTCGAACTTTCCATCTACAGAACTGTAGACAGAACAGAAGTCCTACACCTGCGTTACAGACGCGACAGGAACACACAGCATATCAGTGCACGCACATTTTCTTACCTCATTCTGGACGAATCTTGAGTCAAATTTGTATTTGTTTGTTTGTTCTCTGGTGCACTGGTTCACACCGGGTGCTAATTGGATGCCAAGGTATTTGAAGCCGTTAAACTTGAAGCAATCCTTTGTTTTTTTCAATCCCGTTTCAGAAACCTGGAAAAGGTCATATTTCAAATCAGTAACTGCAAATATTCCGTGTTGCGATCCACTGTAATATCGCATTTTTAGGTTCCTCCATTTTAGTTCCACTCTTGTTCATTTTGAACATTAAATGAGACCACTTTAGACTGCAGCAAATCAGCTGAATCGCACGACGTGTCCCGTCCGCCTGCTTTCCCAGCGTTTTGTCCTGTTCCACTTAATGCCACGAAAATAAAAATGGGCTGAATCGTCGAGTGTGGTGTTGTCGTTGCCACTCGCCGCTAGTTTTTCTTATTTTTTTGTTCTTTTTTGATTCGCTGAGTACTGTTGAGTGTTGAAAGATACAAAAACATTCGTAAAACTTGTCGAGTACAATATTCCGTCTAAAAACGAATGATGACCGACCAGTGGACTGCTGAGCGATCGCGACACACATATTTGGCATCGATTAGAAAAAAATGTTGCCACGACAATCAGCGGTGAGCACAGTGACAACACCACACGTTTTAGGCCGCACTTTTAATTTCGGGGGAGGACATCAGGCTGGATATGTCGCCGTCGCCGAGAGAAAATGAAACACCTGTCCCAAACACTTTTTAACGTGGCGTTTGCAGCAAACTGCTGGCGTGCTGCAACAACGGTCACGAACGTGCCTTTTTTTCGTTGGTTGTCTGCATGTACGACATTTTAGCGCCCAGGACAGTGTCGAATGGGAAGTGCGTTCCGAATTTATTTATCCACCGTTTATAAGCCAGTTTCTGGTTTGCGGCGTTTTCTTTGTTTGCTTTCACGAGTCGTTTCAATTCGCGGGCGAACGAATCGGTGAAATAGTCGGCCCTTGTACCCTCGGAGTCAAGTTTGATGGTGTACACGCGACATGTGGCCGACATCTTTAGGATTTGTCCCTTTTCCTCTTTCATGAACGACGATACCTGAATATATTTTGTGAAACTTGACTCATTTTCAATTGTTAACCTCAACAGATTCATTTGTTGAATAAAATATATTGAATGACAAATGGTTTGTGAGACTAAAAAACCGCCATTCGCTAACATGTCTTCAACACGACAGCATGAGCTTGAAGATTTTAAAATGCATCCAACTAACAAGAATGCATCTGCTTGCCTTAAAAAAACAAGAAAGCTCAAGATCTGTCCGGATGCAGGTCAAAAAAGCAAAAAAGGCGCAACCTCAGTTTTGCTGTTCGAAGTGCCAAAACCAGTGTTTATTAAAGGAGGTATGGTCGTCGCCACTGACACTTCGGCGACACCAGACGGATCAGAGACAGATGCTGACACGTCCGTTTCAGTGCCCACCTGAAGAGGAAAGAATTAAAATCGAAATGCACAGATTCTCGTAAAAGCACTTTGCTGACTGAACATCATCAATTAATAACCAACCTGAATATCCATACCAACGCCACTGTCTTTACTTAGTGACTTGCGAAGCTGCTCAAACGACTTGATGATTTCAACGTTAAACTGTCGCTGACAAGCAAGCGAGCCGCTGGCGCTAATCGTTGGTTGCAGCGTGTATTTACCGCAATCGTTGCGGTAGGTCGGATTGAAGATCTGACGTTTCCAGCCGGGGTCGCCTCTTTCACTTGACGGATTGCCCATCGGCATGTTGTAGCCCATCAAGGCGGACACCATGTTTGGCACTGGCGTCCAGTTGGGATCGTAGTAGTCGTCTTTCTCGTTTCGGACTTTCGGACAGTTTTTTGCACCTAAAAAATTCAGACCAACAAAGGCTTGTTTCTACTGACGTGTATGTTAAGTGCGTCGACGTACGCCGAAGGCGACCGTCAGTGTTAAAACGCGAGACATGACCTGACCTGACACGTGCCGTATGCGCATACGTCAGTATAAACAGACCTTAAGAGCTTCTTTTTAGAATACTGGGAAAAAATTAGGTATTTCATTTTTGAATGTTACATTGTATCATGTTCAAATTTGAATTATCATGAATGTTATGGTCGATTGAAATTTCAAAATATTCGCAATGAGCTTTCTAGTGTGGGACTGTGCGCCGCCGCGCGCCCCACGATATTACAGTATAATGGCTCTTTTACTCGCAAAACGCAATTAACGGTCATACTGTTTTTAACCCATCAAATGTAAAAAAAAAACTTTTTTCAATGTCACTCACGTGCTATTGCCATCGGTTTTTCTACTGATTGATTTCGTTGTCGATTCTCTTTTGTTTCTGGAACATCAGATACCGGGCTTTTGTGTCAAAATATACAGTCGAACTGTAAACCACAGGCGCCCGTTTGTGGTTGAATTAGGCGAGTTCATTGGTTTACTAACCAGCTTGATGCGCATCAGAGCAGCATGTCCGATTCAAGTGCCCAAGTGAAGCGCACATATTGTAGGTGTTTTATAATTTGATAATAAAATTTAAAAGTAAACGATTATACGGGAGACATCAAAAGTGATTGGGATACTTTGAATGGGTCGCACTTTGCAAAAAAATCAACGAAATGCCACCATGAAACTCAGATAGTTGAGTCGCCATTTGAAAAACGAAGTACACATTTTTTCAAATTGCTGTAAATTTAAAAATTTACAATGGACTTTTCGACGTTTATTTTGAACAACCAAGTGATTTTAAAATAGACTAAAGTTTCATGCTTACTTGTGTTTGTTGCCCAGTTAACAAAGCCACAGATTTCGAGCACTAGATTTCCATCATTCTGCATTGTCAATTTCATTTCCTTCTGGTCGCATTTGTCAGCTTTCGTGTATGTTTGCCAAACAATCTTTTTATTGACATCGTACAAAACCAGGTCTCCGTTCTTCTCCAATGTCAGGCGGTCACCACCTTGTGCCTGCAACGATTCAAGAAACACATATTGTCGCCTAAATTTAATTGAAAAAATACAGGGTGATGGTGCACTATATTATGGTGCAAAACCCGATGGCGATTCGAAAGCCAAATTCGGATTTTCAAGTCTTACACTAAACACTCAATCATACCAATGGCAATTGCAGCAGTTTTGTTTCTTTTCCGCCAGTGATCTCATACACGCCCAGTGTTGTTGCATCCTTGAATTTGAAAGCGAACTGGTCGTTTTTGCTTGTCAATGATTCGCCAATTTTTAGAGTTTCGCCCAGTTTTAGTTGGTCTTCGGCTGATACAATGGTGACACCAAGTAACGTCGCTAGCAGAACCTACAGGATACAACTGCTGAATTACAAGTTGGAACGTTGTAACGATGAAAATTTGTTTTAAGCTTTCTTCAAGGTGAACGTTTTGAAAGTTATTTCAATATTATTACTATATGCTTTCAAGTTTTCCTGATTTACTCTCAAAAAGCCTTGAAGCTGTTTTTAAAAGAAATTATTACGTAGCTCTGAACCGTTTTCAAATGTTCCGCATTCAAATTTTACTGAAAAAACCAACATACCGTTGTGATTTGCGTCATGATTCGCGTCAATTCTTCTCGCGGTTACATGTATTTTTCGTGTATTCACCTGAATTTGCACACCTGAATTCATCTGTTTTTGCACAGAATTTACAGAATTTCGCACATGGTGTGATTTTAGACTAAACTGAAGAGGACAATTGAAAAATAACTTCAAAGTTTTTACGCGTTTCAGCAAGCTTTTAAACAACAAACGCGGCGCAAAAATATAACTCTTATGTACTTGTATCCGTGTGTACCACATCAGAGACTTGAAAAGCTTGTCGAGCCAAGTCTTTCACTGCTTACACAAGTCCATATTCCTCCTTTGATATGCGTCTCCCGCATTTTTAGATAATTCGTCTCTACAGCATATAAAAAGTTGTCCGATAAAAACATTTTCGCGGCTCCAAACACAACTTTAGATGTTCTGTTCGTGTGCACAGAACCAAGTTTGTGGCTATTATTATGCTCGCTGCAGGCCAGCGAGAAAATTTGAAAAACGCGCGCGAGGCGATAGACATCCATATTATGCGTGATGCGCTCGCTCGCGTTTCCGCATGATTTTGAATTTTTTGGTTTGCGCTGTGTGACACTGCGCCCACTTTGGGAGCCTTATAAATGAGAGGTACCTTATATTCAAGAGTTTACGGTATGTGTGCTTCCACTTTGAGTGATATTTCTTTTTTGAAATTCGGAAACTACCGTATCGCACAGCGTTACTGATTGAAGTATGAAGAGCAACGCGAGGAGGAAAAATAAAGGCGAAGAAAAAAGACGAATGTGGATTTTAGACTCTCTTGTTTCACAGTTGGACAAACAGAAAATGTTTACAAGTGTCAATTTCCCAGTAACAACACCAAAACCAAAAAGGGCGTATTCAGAAAGTAACGGAAATCACGCCATTTAACGAAGCCGTTATCAAAACAGCAATCAAAAAAATTCGTTTTACTGTCCAGTGAATTCCACAGTAGTGCACATTCCATAAACAGCTTGAAAGCAGTTTACCGATCTTGTGCAATGGAAAAACGTCAAACAAAGAAAAATTCTTTTGCGACCGGTTTTGTCATTTTGCTCTTCCAAATGCACTTTCTGCGTTTCCAAATCGCGACAAAGATCGGCAGTCCCAGTTTGCTCAATGTGCTGCTTCTCCAAGCGGTTTGAAATAATCGCACAAACGATAAAGTTCATGCTGTAATGATAATACCGTGACCGTGCGAACCAGACATGCGAGATGCGAGGGCATGCGAGACAAGTGTGTTACACGGTGTTGCACTTGTCGGAGAACGTTTGCATTTGTGTCATGTAATGCATACAATTGGTGCGGTACTCTGTGCATTTGTGTCATGCGGTGGACTCACCACCTGTACGACGCAATACACAAAGTACCGCACCAATTGCTTGCATTACATGACACAAATGCAAACGTTCTCCAACAAGTGCAACACCGTGTAACACACTTGTCTCGCATGCCCTCGCATCTCGCATGTCTGGTTCGCACGGTCACGGTATTATCATTACAGCATGAACTTTATCGTTTGTGCGATTATTTCAAACCGCTTGGAGAAGCAGCACATTGAGCAAACTGGGACTGCCGATCTTTGTCGCGGTTTGGAAACGCAGAAAGTGCATTTGGAAGAGCAAAATGACAAAACCGGTCGCAAAAGAATTTTTCTTTGTTTTACGTTTTTCCATTGCACAAGATCGGTAAACTGCTTTCAAGCTGTTTGTGGAATGTGCACTACTGTGGAATTCACTGGACAGAAAAACGAAATTTTTTTGATTGCTGTTTTGATAACGGCTTCGTTAAATGGCGTGATTTCCGTTACTTTTTGAATACGCCCTTTTTGGTTTTGGTTTTGTTACTGGAAAATTGACCCTTGTAAACATTTTCTGTTTGTCCAACTGTGAAACAAGAGAGTCTAAAATTCACATTCGTCTTTTATCTTCGCCTTTATTTTTTCCTCCTCGCGTTGCTCTTCATACTTCAATCAGTAACGGTGTGAGATACGGTAGTTTCCGAATTTCAAAAAAGAAATATCACTCAAAGTGGAAGCATACATACCGTAAACTCTTGAATATAAGGTACATACCTCTTATTTATAAGGCTCCCAAAGTGGGCGCAGTGTCACACGGCGAAAACCAAAAAAATCAAAATCATGGCGAGCGAGCGCATCACGCATAATATGGATGTCTATCGCCTCGCGCGCGTTTTTCAAACTTTCTCGCTGGCCTGCAGCGAGCATAATAGTAGCTACAAACTTGGTTCTGTGCACACGAACAGAACATCTAAAGTTATGTTTAGAGCCGCGAAAAAATTTTCATGCGCTGTAGAGACGAATTACCTATTCTGAAATTTGTGTTAATTATTCTTCTATCTATTTTTTCAGGTATGTTCTAATCGTGTTCGCCCTTTCAGTTTTTACCTGCCACACTTTCACAGTCGAACAAAAATGGTTCCTGGGGTAATTCCATCTGTAGATTTTGAAAACCGCGTTAATTTTTTGCCCTGACCTTGTTTTTGGGTAAAAATTGGGCATTTTTAAAAGTTCGCAGGGTTTTCACCTGGTTTTAAGTGTTCGCCCTTTCAATTTTTAGCTGGGACACTTTCACAGTTGAACAAAAATGTTTCCTAGGGTAATTTCATCCGTAGATTCAGAAAATTTAGTTTATTTTTTTGCCCGGGCATTTTTTTAAGTTAAAATTGTGCATTTTTTAAAGTTCGTAGCATTTTGACTGGGTATCAGTTTTTCACTCTTACAAATTTTGTCTGAGCTACGAAAAAAAAGGAAAAACGTCTAGTCCGTAGGCATTCAATGCGCTGATCACGGATTTTGGGTTAGTTTTCTTACGTGAGCAACTTTAGATGCTGAATCGTGACGATTTCGGGCCAATCGGCCGTGGAAATTGGCGAAATCGGTCCAGAAACGAAAAACAAGAACAGAGTGTTTTCCAGGGTAATTCAATGGGCTGGTCACGGATTTTGGGTTAGTTTTTATGTGAGCAACTCTAGATACTGAATCGTGACGATTTCGGGCGAATCGGCAGTGGAAATTGGCGAAATCGGTCCAGAAACGAAAAACAAGAAAACGGTGTTTTCCAGGATAATTCAGTGCGCTGATCATGGATTTTGGATTAGTTTTTTTATGTGAGCAATTCTAGATTTAGAATCGTGACGATTTCGGGTGAATCGGTCGTGGAAGTTGGCGAAATCGGTCCAGAAATAAAAAAAGAAAACTGTGTTTTCCAGGGTAATTCAATGCGCTGATTTCGGATTTTAGGTTAGTTTTTTATGTGAGCAATTCTAGGTACTAAATCGAGACGATTTTGGGCGAATCGGCCGTGGAATCTAGCGAAATCGGTCCAGAAATGAAAAACAAGAAAACGGGGTTTTCCATGGTAATTCAATGCGCTGATCACGGATTTTGGGTTGGTTTCTTATGTGAGCAACTCTAGATATTGAATCGTGACGATTTTGGGCGAATCGGCCGTGGAACTTGGCGAAATCGGTCCAGAAACGAAAAACAAGAAAAGGATGTTTTCCAGGGTAATTCAATGCGCTGCTCACGGATTTTGGGTTAGTTTTTTTCATGTGAGCAACTCTAAATACTGAATCGTGACGATTTTGGGCAAATCGCCGTGGAAATTGGCAAAATCGGTCCAAAGCAAAAAAAACAAGAAAACTATGTTGTCCAGGGTAATTCATTGCGCCGATCACGGCTTTTGGGTTAGTTTTCTTATGCGAGCAATTCTAGGTACTGAATCGTGACGATTTTGGGCGAATTGGCCGTAGAAATAGCATGGGCGAAATCGGCCTAAAAAGCAAAAAAATGAAAAACCTGAGTTGTCCGGGGTTCAGAAGAATGTGTGACCAACGTATTGTGCATTTGGTCCGATCTTCGGAGCTTATGTAAAAGTCAGAATATTATCTAAAAATGCGGGAGACGCATATAAAAGGAGGAATATGGCTTTGTGTTTATATGCAAGACTAAATCCACACTTCGACCTCCATTCGTCGGGTGGACTCCGGTCATGGATAGTGGGGAGCCAGACCCTTGAGCGGATGCTCGGAGGGTACGCCTCATGCTCGATACTGTGTGCGGCTTCCACAGCCAACTGTCCGCGGCATCGCCTCACAGACATCGGTCACTCCATGAAGGCTTGTTAAGTTGTTAGGCCGTTCAGCGTGGGCTTCTGATCACAGATTGCGGTCTCCTTGTTGACTGGAATCACTGGTTTGGATATCTGAATCACTGGTGGAATCACTTGATTGATCACTGTGTTGATCACTTATGTTCGTGTCACACATGGATTATGGTCTCTCGTCGGTTCACGTCACTACTCACACACAAGACTAAATAAAGAAAGCAAAAGAATAAACAAAATACTATTGCAGGACACTTGCAGTTTGCAGATTTTAGGCGAGACTTGTCACAATTCTAACCTGTCGCTGTCGACGCAGACGGGTGAGTTGTCGCCTAAGTCGCCCAGGCACCCCTACGTCAGGCGCAATTCCTGGACGGATCGCGCAGTCGCCTTTGATGTGGGGCGACCACATGGTACCCTAGCTCCTAGCCACAAAGACGAGTCCAATCGGTGTTGGTTTCTTCGTTTATTGTGATCAGTACCGTGGGCGAGGGGGGGGGGGGGTGGGGGGGGCCCCCCCCCAACACCCCCCCCCCCAGAGCACCAGAGACCGTCGGGTGGGGGGGGGGGGTGGGGGGGGGGCCCCCGGGCCACCCCCCCCCCCCCTAAAACCGGGCACCCCCCCCCCCCATCGGACCCCCCCCCCTCGAAAATTTGGCCGACACCCCCCCCCCCCCCCCATGAAATTTTGTCTGGTGGAGACCCCCCCCAAATTTTCCGTACACCCTAAAATTTTTTTCGAAAATCATGACTTTTTTTGTCTATAAAGCCCATAATATAAGCTGAATATATGATAACTTGACCATCTTCATTATAATTTCAACGATTTTGCAGCAAAATTTAGCGTTTTTCCTTCAAAATTTAAGCGAAAAATTATCATGGGGGGGGTGGGGGGGTGGGGGGTGGACCGGATGGACACGTTACCATAGGTTGGACCCCCCCCCCCTCAATTTTTGGTCGGCACCCCCCCCCCCCACGGCACCATACCCCCCCCCCCTTCGAAAATTGTTTTGGGCCCACGGTACTGATTGTGATGTCGGATGCAGGAATACAAAGAATCGGTGGAATGGCACAAGGTTTTTAAATGCACAACAATTGTTACCAGCCAATGGCATGATAATAAATTAACTGTTGTATAATAATAGTGAGGTACAAATAAAAGAATAGTTTAGCCTCCTTCGTTGGGTGGGGGGAGTAGGCGCCAAGAGTGGACCTTACAATAAACAGAGTATTTCAGAAGTAGTGAGTAGCTGTTTGACGCATTATTTCTTGAGTTGTGTTGAACCATATTCAATGAAATTTTAAACAATTATTTAGAAAAGTTCAACTTAGATTTGTACAAAATTTCAGAGAAATTCATTCACTTGCACACAAATGACAGAACAAAACATAAAATATTCAAAAATAGACCAGAAAATACCAGATCACGTGATACCACCGGACAACAAAGGACAACACTCAATGCAAACATTCAAACAACGAACACTTCAAAATGTATGTGGCGATAACAGCAAACATCAACAACAACGACAAAAAGTCAACTCAATCAAGTTTCTCAAAGTTTCCACCATCAAGCCTCAATGCATCGCTTGCACCTGCACCTATCCGTCACGGCCAAGCCGCCTTCCCGCGCATGTACGCTGGTCTAGCACGTCCCAAAAGCTGGTAAATAGGAAAAAACGAGAAAAAAACAAATCAGAGTGAATGAAACATTTCGTATGTATGCATGCAACGATTCGGTTGCATACAAGCTAATGTTTCACCCGGCGCCAAACAAGAACTCCCAGTTGCGCGCTGAAATCAATGTTTTTGTATGTTTTGCTCTGTCATTCGTGTGCAGGTGAATGAATTTCTCTGAAATTTTGCATAAATCTGAATTGAACTTTTCTGAACAACTGTCTAAAATTTCATTGAATAGGGTTCAACACAACTCGAAAAATAACGCGTCAAACAGCTACCCACTACTTCTGAAACACCCTGTACAATGTTTTCAGCTGAATTTATGCCTTGCCTTTTTTTATTTATTCAAAGTTTTGAAATTTCAGTATCTTATGTTATACATTGTATCTTAATTATATCTTATACTGGTGACGAACCATTTTAAATTTGCAGTTTTAGGCCAACCCTGTATTTGGCACAAAGTAAATCCAAAGGCTACGTTAATCCAAGACAATTTTGACCAAAGCATGTAGCCGTTCGTTTTTTCAGGTGAATTAATACACGCAAAATACATATAGCCGTGAAAAGAATTGACGCGAACCATGAAGCAAATCACAACGGTTAGTTGATTTTTGCAGTTGAATTTGAGAACGAAACAATTCAAAACTTTTCTAAATTGTATAATAATTCATTTCATTCCAGTCTGAGCTCTTTTTTCAGAGGAATAATTCCCAATTTATCTAAGTTTCCTTTTGTTCTTCACAGCAGGAAAACCAATGGTTTCTGATGAGTAGATTACAAGTACCTTTTTCCTGCGCGGCCAAACATATTATTGAAAACAGTGATATTGAAACAAATTGCAAAATATTTACCTTCAAGAAAGCTTAACAACTTTTTTGCTATATACGAATATACGTGTACGGTTGTGGCAACGTTCCAACTTGTAATTCAGCAGTTGTATCCTGTAGGTTCTGCTAGCGACGTTACTTGGTGCCACCATTGTATCAGCCGGGGACCAACTAAAACTGGGCGAAACTCTAAAAATTGGCGAATCATTGACGAGCAAAAACGACCAGTTCGCTTTCAAATTCAAGGATGCAACAACACTCGGCGTGTATGAGATCGACAGTGAAAAAGAAACAAAACTGCTGCAATTGCCATTGGTATGATTGAGTGTTTAGTGTACGACTTGAAAATCCGAATTTGGCTTCCGAATCGCCATAGGGTTTTGCACCATAATATAGTGCACCATCACCCTGTATTTCTTCAATTAAATTTAGGCGACAATATGTGTTTCTTGAATCGTTGCAGGCACAAGGTGGTGACCGCCTGACATTGGAGAAGAACGGAGACCTGGTTTTGTACGATGTCAATAAAAAGATTGTTTGGCAAACACACACAAAAGCTGACAAATGCGACCAGAAGGAAATGAAATTGACAATGCAGAATGATGGAAATCTAGTGCTCGAAATCTGTGGCTTTGTTAACTGGGCAACGTTTACAAGTGAGACACAAAACAATTCGAATTATTTCAAATCATAAAATTGTCAGTTATCAGCTGCTTTCATTAATCGTGAACACTCTACGGATCTCTCTCAAAAGAATAAAAAACGGGATTGTAGTTGCAAGAAATTGCAAAACACTCATATTCAGCCACAAATGGAGTGTTTGATGCGTTTCGCGAGCCAATTTAGCAGAGCCGCATACGGCTCTTGAATCTGAATTTCTCACGCCTCTAATGGGGAAAACTGCGGCTCTTGGACCCCTTAGAGCCATCGCAATTTTTTTTAAAAAAGTGTAGCTTAATTTTTTTAACGTGGTTGTATCGATCATTGTCATGCAGGCAAAATTCGGTTTTGTCGTGTTTCAGGAACAAAAACCGAACCAACCACGACACTGCAAAAAATGGAGACCAAAGCAAGTTAGTATGACCTATTTTTTAAACGTGTCCCACTGAAATGACGTCATGTGCCGCCAAACATGGGCTTGCCGTTCACAGCAAACCAGACTTTCCGTTTAGCTGATTTCTTTCCGTAAACAAATCAATGGTGAATGTCGAATCAGTCACACCAAACTGACATTTTAGTGCCTGTACTTTGACAAGCAAGCGTTTTTAAAGCAAATGACGTCATTTTAGTCCGGACATGTTGGAATAAATACAAAATACATTAAAAGTTCTTGTGGAGATTATCTGTTTGTATAAAAGATGTGGTGGGTTTTAACTCCAATTGCGTTAAGGTCCGAACTGTCCAAACGTGGATTACGTGCAAAATAGTTATTACGATCCCAACTGGACGCCAGTGCCAAACATGGTGTCCGCCTTGATGGGCTACAACATGCCGATGGGCAATCCGTCCAGCGAAAAGGGCGACCCCGGCTGGAAACGTCAGATCTTCAATCCGACCTACCGCAACGATTGCGGTAAATACACGCTGCAACCAACGATTAGCGCCAGCGGCTCGCTTGCTTGTCAGCGACAGTTTAACGTTGAAATCATCAAGTCGTTTGAGCAGCTTCGCAAGTCACTAAGTAAAGACAGTGGCGTTGGTATGGATATTCAGGTTGGTTATTAATTGATGATGTTCAGCAAAGTGCTTTTACGAGAATCTGTGCATTTCGATTTTAATTCTTTCCTCTTTAGGTGGGCACTGAAACGGACGTGTCAGCATCTGTCTCTGATCCGTCTGGTATGGGCAAAGTGTCAGTGTCAAAGACAATACCACCTTTAATAAACACTGGCTTTGGCACCTCGAACAGCAAAACTGAGGTTGAGCGTTTTTTAACCTGCTGCTTACAATTTTAACTTCTATTTTGACCCGTGCCTCAACCGGATTAAAAAATGCATTTTTGATTTTGTTTTTGAGTTGCTAACACGCTGTTGTAAATTATTAGTTTAGTTTTAACATCAATTGCACGTAAAAGTGGTGGGGGGGGGAGGTTTGTATGGAGCTGCCGGGCCATGGAATCTGATTCCAACTAAGGGTAGGGGGTTGTACAACTCAACAAGGCGCTTCGTTTTCACTTAGCAAACATACCCTAATTCCCCCTATTTGCAGCACTTTTAGGGCTTATAAGTCTAAAACCCTGGATTTTTCCCCATTTTTCGCAAAGTATATCATTTTCAACCAGCATTCTCAACATTTGCGCGTGAGAGCTATGGCTTGAAGTGGTGTACGTTTTAATGTTTTAATTTTATGCGTGGATTTCATTTAAAATGCTATTTTCTACTAGCTTTACAACCGCTGTACTTGAATCCGTTTATGAGGCCTTCCGCCGAAAAATCGCCTGGGGGAGGGTGATATGGGGTTAGTCTCGGTTTTTGGTCGAATTTTAACTAATTTACTAGTAGGTGGAATATACGTCGAAAAAATATTTGTCAACGGCGGCGCGGCGGGGGGAAGGGGAAAATTTTAAATTTTTAAATGTGGGTCATTTTTTGGACCTCATTTTTGGGCATGTTACGAAAAACGCTGCCATCAACACGTGCGTTCACCATTTGAGCTGAAATTTGTACTGTTGTTAGGGAACACTTTGGGCTATCTTGGGTCCAATTTTTGGTTTTATTGCTTACTGTATGCGCGCGGTACTGTAGCCTAAGTGCAACCTTTTTTTGATCAAATGTGAAAATTCAAATGCTCCTGCACGTGTGCCGACAGAACAGATTGCGCTCAAATTTGGTATGTGAGTAGCAGTTTACCTGGGCTAACTGCACACCAAAAATCCAGCTTGGCCCATACTTTTGTTACGAGTTATGGGGCGAAGCATTTGAATTTCCCTAGTAAAATGCCCCATTTTTATAAAATTTTGTAAACTTTACCAAAAAACTAGCGCCTTCTGCAGCTGTTAATCTCAAAATAGCTGTAAACAGGGGTTTTCAGATTTGCTAAAGACGGTTCAGGCATTAGTTTTTTGATTTGACTACATTGAACAAAAATAAACGGGAAATATTTCAGAAAAACCCGCTTTTTTCCCACTTTTGACGTCTCCTTTAAAGTCATGAGGGTCTAAAAATGCGCCGACAACTGCGATTTTACTGAAAATTGGTTTGCAACTGGCAGTAGACGTGTGCTACGTGTGTACCAAATTTCAACGCTCTCCCATGTTTGTTGGCTAAGTTACAGGGCTTTTACCACACAGACTTAGTGTTTTTGAAAATATCGAGCAGTGTCTGCAACAAATACGCCAGTATCATAGCTGAAGCAAATTCGCACTGTGTTTTTTAGACGCTGAATTTGAATCTGATTTTAGATTTTAACCCCGGGCATTTTTTTGCCCAAAAATTGGGCAAAAAACACATTTTTTTGCGTTTTCAGTGTTTTTTGTTTTATTGTTTTAATTTTATGCGTGAATTTTGTATTAAAAGCTATTTTCTAATAGATTTACAACCGCTGTTTTTGAATCAGTTGTTATATTTTGCAACTGACCACTTGCTCACCAAAAAATGGGTAAAATGTTGATTTTTTGTTTTTTTTCATATGTTTTCGTTTCACAGTAAAAAAATAGTTCAGAAACAATTTTTAATTTAAATTTTCAATTCTCCAGAAGGTTTTCAAGATCGCTGAATTTGGATCTGTCCTTATATTTTTGCCTCGGGCATTTTTTTGCCCAAAAATTAGGCAAAAACACTTTTTTGCGGTTTCCAGTGTTTTTTTGTTTTTATTTCTAATTTTAAGTGCGGATTTTTATTTAAAAAACTATTTTCTAATAGCTTTACAACTGCTGTACTTGAATCCGTTATTACATTTTGAAACGGACCTCTTTCTGACCCAAAAATGGGTTAAACATGGATTTTTTGCCGTTTTCAGACGTTTCGTTCCATAGTAATGAATAAGTTTGAAAACAATGTTTAAAACCACTTCCTAGGAGTTCCCGACTGCGCCTAACTCAAATCTGTTTTTAAATTTTGCAACTGCCCCATCATTAACCCTTATAAACGGGAAAAAATCTACACTGTGGTCTTTCTGTAGACGTTTTTCAAGTTTCAGTTTAAGTAAGTTTAATAATGTAAGTTTCAAACAAACAATTGAAAGTGTCAGTTTTTACCCAATTGGATAAAATTGGGGCAAAAAAGCACCAGTTTTAAAAACAAAAAACAGATTCAACTTCAGCGGCGTAAAAAATGCCGAGGACAAATTAACAACAATTTACAAGTCTAGTTCAAACACAAAAAGAAAAACGTCTTCAGAAAGACACCAGTGTAGATTTTTTACCCGTTTAAGGGTTAATAAAGGGGCAGTTGCAAAATGTAACTACAGATATGGATTAGGCGCAGTCGGGAACTCCTAGGAAGTGGTTTTAAAAATTGTTTTTAAACTTATTCATTACTATGGAACGAAAACGTCTGAAAACGGCAAAAAATCCATGTTTAACCCATTTTTGGGTCAGAAAGAGGTCCGTTTCCAAATGTAATAACGGATTCAAGTACAGCAGTTGTAAAGCTATTAGAAAATAGTTTTAAAAAAAATCCGCACTTAAAATTAGAAAGAAAAACAAAAAAACACTGGAAAACGCAAAAAAAGTGTTTTTGCCCAATTTTTGGGCAAAAAATGCCCGAGGCAAAAATATAAGGACAGATCCAAATTTAACGATCTTGAAAACCTTCTGGAGAAGTGAAAATTTAAATTAAAAATTGTTTCTAAACAAATTTTTTACTGTGAAACGAAAACATATGAAAAAAAACAAAAAAATCAACATTTTACCCATTTTTTCGATGAGCAAGTGGTCAGTTGCAAAATATAACAACTGATTCGAAAACAGCGGTTGTAAATCTATTAGAAAATAGCTTTTAATACAAGATTCACGCATAAAATTAAAAAAATAAAACAAAAACACTGAAAAACGCAAAAAATGAGTTTTTTGCCCAATTTTTGGGCAAAAAAATGTCTGGGGCTAAAATCTAAAATCAGATTCAAAATCAGCGTCTAAAAACACAGATGCGCATTTGCTTCAGCTATGATACTGGCGTATTTGTTGCAGACACTGCTCGATATGTTCAAAAACAAAGTCTGTGTGGTAAAGACCCTGTAACTTAGCCAACAAACATGGGAGAGCGTTGAAATTTGGCACACACGTAGCACATATTTACTGCCAGTTGCACACCAATTTTCAGTAAAATCGCAGTTGTCGGCGCATTTTTAGACCCTCATGACTTTAAAGAAGACGTCAAAAGTGGGTAAAAAGGCGGGTTTTTCTGAAATATTTCCCGTTTATTTTTGTTCAGTGTGGTCAAATCAAAAAACTAATGCCTGAACCGTCTTTAGCGAATCTGAAAACCCCTGTTTACAGCTATTTTGAGATTAACAGCTGCAGAAGGCGCTAGTTTTTTGGTAAAGTTTACAAAATTTTAAAAAATTGGGGCATTTTACTAGGGAAATTCAAATTCTTCGCCCCGTAACTTGCAACAAAAGTACGGGCCAAGCTGGATTTTTGGTGTGCAGTTAGCCCAGGTAAACTGCTACTCACATACCAAATTTGAGCGCAATCTGTTCTGTCGGCACACGTGCAGGAGCATTTGAATTTTCACATTTGATCAAAAAAAGGCTGCATTTAGGCTACTGTACCGCGCGCTTACAATAAGCAATAAAACCAAAAACTGGTCCAAAGATAGCCCAGAGTGTTCCCTAACTACAGCACAAATTTCAGCTTAAATGGTGAACGCACGTGTTGATGGCACCGTTTTTCGTAACATGCCCAAAAATGAGGTCCACAAAATGACCTCTCCAAAAAAAGTGTACCTTTTTAAAATGGCTGCCATTCGCGCGTGGTTTGGTCGATTGGGCTGAAAATTGATTTTTGGCCGAGTTTTTGGACCTAGTTGACTGTGTTAAAATTTGAGTCCAATCGGAGACCAAGTCCAATTCTAGACTGTCCACCCTCAGGCGATTTTTCGGCGGAAGGCCTCTTATATATTTTGCAACTGACCACTTGCTCTCACACAAAAAAAGGTAAAATGTGGATTTTTTGCTTTTTTCATACGTTTTCGTTCCACAGTGAAAAAATCAGTTTAGAAACAACTTTTAATTTTTATTTTTATTCTCCAGGGGGTTTTCAAAATTGTGTAATCCGAATCTGACTTTAGATTTTTGTCTCGTGCATTTTTTCGTCTAAAAATTAGGCAAAAACACATACTTTTTCTCGTTTTCCAGTGTTTTTTGTTTTATTTTTTATCTTCCGTGTCGGTTTTTATTTAAAAAAACGATTTTCTAATAGCTTTACAACATTTGTACTTGAATCCGTTATTATATTTTGCAACGGACCATTTTCTCACTTGAAAATGGGCTAAACATGGTTTTTTGCCTTTTCCTGACGTTTTCGTTTTAAGTAACAAATAAGCTTGAAAACAATTTTAAAACCACTTTCTAGGAGGTTACCGAATGCGCTGAATCCATATCTGTAGTTAAATTTTATAACTGACCCATTATTTACCCTTATAAAGGAGAAAAAATCTTTATTGTGGTCTTTCTGTAGACGTTTTTCTTTTTGTGTTTGAACTAGACTTGTAAATTGTTATTTTAAAATTTGTCCTCGGAAATTTTCTACGCCGCTGAAGTTGAATATGTTTTTTGTTTTTAAAACTGGTGCTTTTTTACCCTAATTTTACCCAGTTGGGTAAAACCTGTCACTTTCACCTTTTTGTCTGAAACTTACATTGTAAATGGTTTTGCGTTTGAGCTTGATGAATTCAAGTATGCTGTCATGTACCGAGACTTGCGTTTTAACCCAAAAGGGTTTTTACGTAAAAAATTCATAAATTTTTACGAAAATAGGTAAAAGTCCCTTGCTTTTTACGCAGTGTACATGAAAGAGCTCTATGAGATCTTTAAAACGCACACCATTTCAAGCCATAGCTCTCACGCGCAAATGTTGAAAATTCTGGTTGAAAATGGTATTCTTTGCGAAAAATGGGAAAAATCGAGGGTTTTTAGACTTATAAGCCCTAAAAGTGCTGCAAATAGGGGGAATTAGGGTATGGTTGCTAAGTCAAAAAGAAGCGCCTTGTTGAGTAGTACAACCCCCTACCCTTAATTGGAATCTGATTCCATGACCCGCTAGACCCCCCACTCTTAGGTGCAATCGGTGTTCCGTTGATGCCTTTGCTGTACAAACAATGTTTGTCAACTTTCTTTTGTCCGGTCACACGATCAGCAACAATCAACTACATTCTCGTTCAAAATATTAAAAATTCTATCGTGTTGAAGGCATACTATGGAATGGCGATTTAATGATCACATAAAAACCGACTCTCATTCGTTACGCTTTGCGAGTTATCTGATATGTTGAGAATAACAATTGAAAATGAGCCAAGTTTCACTAAATATATTCAGGTATCGTCGTTCATGAAAGAGGAAAAGGGTCAAATCCTAAAGATGTCGGCCACATGTCGCGTGTACACCATCAAACTTGACTCCGAGGGTACAAGGGCCGACTATTTCACCGATTCGTTCGCCCGCGAATTGAAACGGCTCGTGAAAGCAAACAAAGAAAACGCCGCGAACCAGAAACTGGCTTACAAACGGTGGATAAACAAATTCGGAACGCACTTCCCATTCGACACTGTCCTGGGCGCTAAAATGTCGTACATGCAGACAACCAACGAAAAAAAGGTACGTGAACGTACAACAAACATACTTATGCACGTTTCATTTCGTCGTGTCCACACGGCATAAAGTGCAGGGGGATCAAAAAATGCCAATTTTTTATAACGCTTCGATCATTAAAGTTGTGTATTGTGTAATTACATGTAATCATGCGGATGCGCGAGCGAGCGAAGCGAGCGGACAGCGCATCACGCATTATATGGCTGAATATGGACCTGCGCGCGTTTTCAAAATTTAGTCGCTGTCCTGCAGCAACGAACATACATGCTGCAAACTTGATACTGTGCACACGAAGAGACCTGCCAAAGTTGCAAACTGTGCCGAAGAAAAATTTCCGCCAGACTTCTTTACGTACGTTCTAGACGCGAATTACCTATTCTGAAATCTTGGTTACTTATTCTTCTGTCTCCTTTTTTTCAGCTATGTCATCAAGATGTGTTACCCCTTTCAATTTTTACCTGCGACATTTTGACAGTCAAACAAAAATGTTTCCTGGGGTAATTCCATCCGGAGATTTCGGAAATTGGGTTAATTTTTTACCCAAACCTTGTTTTTGGGTAAAAAATCGGGCATTTTTAAAAGTTCGCAGGGTTTTCACTGGGTTTTGAGTGTTCGCCCTTTCAATTTTTGTCTAAAGTTGTTTCAAAACCGAAAAAAATAGTTTCCTGGGGTAACTTCATCCGTAGATTTTGAAAATCCGATTACTTTTTTGCCCCGAACTTTTTTGGGACATAAAATTGGGCATTTTCAAAATTTTGGAGGTTTTGACCTGGTTTCAAATGTCGCCCTTTCAATTTTTGTCTGAAATTGTTTCAAGACCGAACAAAAAAATTTCCTGGGGTAATTTCAGCTGTAGATGTTGAAAATCCGGTTACTTTTTTGCCCCGACCCTTTTTGGGCAAAATTGGGCAATTTTTGTTAAAGTTATCATCTATGTTCAGAATGATGATCATTAGTTAAAGTTGTGGTTTTTCTGATTTTCAATAAAATTGCTGATTTCATAAGCTACAAGTGACGGATTGCCATGAAATTTAAACACAAAAAGTAAGAAGCTATGTGTGTTGTTTGGCTAAAATTTCAGTTTAAAGTATTTACCCGTTGGCGAGCTAGAACCGATTCTTTTCGTGTAGTTCTTTTTGGATCACCCTGTACCGTTTGTGCTTAACAGCGTTAATATTTGCAATTTCTACACTACAAATGGCATCCAAATGACTAGGTGTAACTGGAGAAAATTTCTGCTTCAAACGTGTAGTCAAGAGATCGAAGCGTTTTAAAAATTGACGATTTTCTGATTACCCTGTATGTGAATGGAAGACGGAATATTTTCAGTTCACTGAATCAAAATGATTTCTTACAGGTTTCTGAGATGGGCTCTAAAAGAACGAAGGATTGCTTCAAGTTCAATGGCTTCAAAATCTTTGGCATGCAAATAGCACCAGGCGTGAACAAATGCACGCGAGAGCAGTCGAGCAAATACAACTTCGATTCGAAATTTGTCCAGAATGAGGTGAGAGAACAAACACAAATAATGTGTTGTTGTGTTCTGATGAAACAAAAAGCAGATCAGTAACATTGTCGGCGCTCTTTACTAATGCGTGGCCCAAGGCAAAATGAATGGCCCATCGCAAAATGAATGGCCCTACACAAAATAAGTGGCCCAACACAAAATCAATGGCCCAACGATTTATATACATTCTTAAACGTGATTTTTGATCTGAGGTTGCTTGCAATGAGTCGTTGTAGGTTCCTAATCCAAAGCCAAGCCTTTTGGATAAGGTGACAAATGTTGCTTGCAATGAGTCGTGGGTTCCTAAACCTAATCCTAAGCCAAGCCTTTTTGATAAGGTGAAAATGATCAATTTCACCTTATCAAAAAGGCTTGGCTTAGGTTTAGGATTAGGAACCTACAATGACTCATTGCAAGCAACATTTTCACCTTAACCAAAAGGCTTCGCTTAGGATTAGGATTAGGTTTAAGATTAGGAACCTACTCATTTTGCGATGGGCCACTCATTTTGCGATGGGCCACTCATTTTGCGATGGGCCATTCATTTTGCGTTGGGCCACGAATGGTTTTTTTTCAGTTGCCGACCAGACACGTGATTCCCAGTTCATTCTTCTTCAATTGCAGTTTCCCGGGATCTTTATTCTGTCAAAAAGTCACTGATTTAAAGAAATATACTGTATAATAGGGATTCCCTGAACATTAATGACACCGTTCACCGTCGTTTGCAGGTGGTGCAAACAGAGGGTTCGAAACCGAAAGCGTCACTGCAAGATTGGTCAGACCAGAAATTCGAGGAAGTAGTTCCGATTTACACCAAACTGTCACCGATCGTCAATTTGCTGACACCGGATAATCTGAAATTGGTCGGAGCTGTAGCAAACGGTGGGATAAAATGTGCAGTTGATATTCATTTTTGCAGAACATTCAGTCCGAAAACACATTGTATATATAGTTTTGAATCCAATCTTACTCCGTTGCGCACCCATGTAAAATGGACTGACAAATCTACAAATACCGAACAAGTAACGTGTGACATATTAGTTTATACGTTGAAAAGTGGCAAAAATTTCACAAATTGTGTTTTAGATTGCGGTGCGGTCCACTGCCAGTGGCACGTTCACTTCATAATTTTTTCACATATCAGATATTATTTTTGTTCTGCGACTCGATGCACGGTTGCAATTTCATGACGCGGAAATTCAAAATTGATCAAGTGTCCCGAGTATCTGAAATACAGGGTGTCCCAGCTAGATGTACAACATTTGTTTTTTAAGTATGCGCGCGTGCGTTGAGCTATGTTAATAATTTTCTCAACGTTTGTAAAAAAGACTTCGGGAATTTGTTTGGCACCAGAATTTTTATGTTTCAGCAAACATGGCACAAGTTATGGCAGTTTTAAAAAAACCTCATTTTCACAAAAAAATGAACGAGCGGAGAGCAGAAAAAACACATCAAACACTCACATACTCAAAATATCAACCGTCTAATTGTGCTCAATGTGCTGGCCCTCTCTTTCAATCAGTTTATCATTTGCCTGTCGAAGTCCAAAACACCTGACAGGCGCTCTTAGTCGCTGATTTCGCCCACAGTTTCACCGATGGCCACAATCAGCTCATCGATTGGTGCTGGCTGGGTCTCATAAACACGGTGTTTCACAGCGCCCCAGAGCCAGTAGTGGCACGCTGTGATGTCAGGCGAACGTGCAGGCCAGGCAATTGGCACACCGCGGCGGACCCAGCGCTGGTCAAACTGAGTGTCCAGCCAGTCGCGCACCGGTGCGGGCGGCAATTGAAAAATTGTGTATTTTTTCCAAATGCTTGTAAGTCAGGTCATATTCAACGTATCGGAACGTTTTTAGTGTCAAACAAATTCCCCGAAGTCTTTACTACAAACGCTGAAAAAATTATAAAAATTGGGCAACGCACGCACGCGTATTTACAAAAACAAATGTTGTACATCTAGCTGGAACACCCTGTACATTACGAACGGGTCATCTTGGGCGATTGTAAATTTTCGCATCGAGCATGAAGCTAACTTTTTTTTGACTTCTGAGAAAAGCCAAAGAGTTGATGATGGTGTAAAAGTACAATGTACAAGTAGTTGATGAGTTGATGATGACGATGTAACTTCATGTAACTTCACAATTTTCAGGTGAAGACGCCAGGGCAGCTCAAGGTGAGTGATCGAGCGAGCGCTATTGCCGCGGTTGCACACGCGGTTATGTTTTTGGTCGACTTATGCTTCGTCGAACACACGTTAGGCAAATGACAGCCTGCAGTCCGCTCTAGTTTGAAATATCGCAGGCGGGGCGGGAGTACACCATCAGCTGCGGGAGCCAACCGCCAGTTCTTATCTCCCGCGCGGGAGCTAACCACCAATGGTTAATTCCCGCGCGGGAGCTACAATGTAACCAACGCGGGAGCTAACATCGTGACACAGGCACCAACGAATCAGCTGACTCCCTATATTGTACCTTTGTGCAACTACCCTTTTCTCACTTGTAGGGACGTCCCATTCCTTTTTTAATTTTTTTATATTTTCTCGGCTATATCAAGCCTCCTTATGTTCAGGACTTCGCGGTAATAGAAATAGTTTTTCCGCCTTTTGTTTTTTTTAATACAATGTACATACATTGTTCCATGGACGCAGCAAAACTGGTGAAATGGCTGCTTCCGTTGTATGTGCAGCACTGCAAGACGGCTGGAATTGATTGCAAAATAAAAAAGGGCTGCAACTGGGCTGGCAACTGTCCTGAGCACAAGAGATGTGTGGATGATAACTCGCAGCCAATGGGATACCGCTGTGAAGGTAAGAATGATGTTGGCACCTGTAATATGACAATAGAAACCACACTGTATTTTTCTTGATAAAAACAAATAAACGTTAAAGTACAGTATGGCCGAATAAATGAGGCAGTCCAATCAAGGCGGGATTAGTCGCAGACTAGGAGTTGCCTTTTTCAAAAATGCCAGCAGAATTCCCAATCATGTGTGCAAGGGAGAAAGAATGAACAGAATATCGCGGATAACCCAGTAGTTAAAAAAACGCGTCAAATTTGGCACACAATTTGTTTTCTGAATGTCTTTTGTCTTTCATTCAAAATTCGCGCGCTCCTTGCACCCTGAAAAAAGCTGCCATGTTTAATCGGCCATACCGTACGTCTGTATAAGCGAAACGTTGAATCACAGTTACATGTAGATGAACGATTGTACGTATCGGGTTTGGTTAAAAAACTGCCTATGTGACAGCAATGTTTTTTTTGCAAGTCTGATGCGTAAAAAGTGACATGTTTAAACAAACTTACTGCAGAGTTAGTTTGACACATGTACAATTCTCAACCAGCCATAATTAGGAAATGCCTTCGGAATGTTGTTATCAAGTGCTTACACTAGAACGCCTACTCCACAAATCACTCAACCAATTCTTGAGCTACACCGGTGGTATAGCGAAACAATTTGTTGAGAAAATTTCGGACTAGGCGTTCTCAGCATTTGACGCGCGCCGCAGCCAGTTTTTTCTGTTATTGCGTGCACCAGCACCACCCTTGACGGCGCTTCATACACTGCCGCTTGCATGCTTGCTTGTACAGGGTGTTTCAGAAGTAGTGGGTAGGTGTTTGTTATTTCTCAAGCTGTGTTGAAACATATTCAATGAAATTTTAAACAGATGTTCAGGAATGTTCAACTTAGATTTGTGCAAAATTTCAGAAAAAATTCATTCTTCTGCTCTGCACACAAATGAAAGAGCAAAACACACGAAAACATTGATTTCAGCACGCAACTGGGGGCTCTTGTTTTGAACGGAACCAAGTAAAACATTAGCTTGTATGCGTACTTTCAATTTCTATGTGGTTATTATAAATATCTATGGCTTAAGTGACTTTATTTGGAGTACTCGGGTCACTTTTCCAATTTTAAATTCCCGCGTCATTCATGAAACTGTTTACCTACCGGTATTTATGCGCGCATTTAGTCTCCGGACCAAAATAAAAGATCATACACATGCTGTTCATAAAGTTTTATCAGAGTTTCCCGTTTTTTGCGAAATAAAATGGATGGATGGATGGATGGACGGACACCTTATCCGGACATTTTTGTAGCGTGCCGCAGTTAAAAACACAATACTTTTCTGGCAGTCATAACCGAGTTTGCGTCATTATTCTCAGAGTTCAACTTTGATCGGTGCCTCACCGTGGTAAAAACAGCAAAAACGTGGGTTGAAGCGAACGATTATTGTCGTGCGCAAGGCAAAATGCTCGCAACGACCGTCACCACCGAGGAACAATTGAATGCTTTGTTAGAATGGACGCAACCGAAGTATACGAAGGTGATACAATATACATACCGTATTACCTCTATTAAACCCCCCCCCCAAAATTAAACCCCCCCCCCAAAATAAACCCCCACCCCCTCGACAAGTTTCCAAATAATCCCCCCCCCCCAAAAATAATCCCCCATGGGGGATTATTGGAAACCTGTTTGAAATACATACCCAGAAAAACATACACATAAACAGTGAATTCAGTGGCTGGTTGCAGTGAAAATGATGAAATTGTGCTACCAAAGGCCCCAAATGGATGAGTTAATGGTAATTTCATTACAAAAGGCTGTTGTAAAAGGAAATTTCTATTTAGAGTAGAAGTTTCTGCGACTTCCTTCCTGCCATGGAAGGTATTTTTGCCATTTTGCCCACTCCTAAAAATGGTTTCCAAATAAACCCCCCCAAAAATAAAGCCCCCCCCAAAAAATAAACCCCCACCCCCAGAAGTCGCTGAAGAAATAAACCCCCATGGGGGTTTATTAGAGGTAATACGGTACCTACTTGTTGTTTGTAGATGTAGCTTGTAGTTTCTAGATTGCAGTGTTTCACTGTGTCCTTTTCGAAGAAAAGTTTATCGTTTATCTGGCAGGGCATGTTTGCTTTTTTTTCTCATTGCAGAATCTAAAATTGGTGTTTTGGGTTGGTTTCGTTCAACTTCCGTATCAAAACGAGCCCAAGGACGGCTGGTACACGCTCGACAACAAGCCAATCGCGCCGAATTCGCCTCTTTGGTATCCAAATGAGCCAAACAACGCTAGAGGCGGTCAAGGATGCGGCCGCTTGTGGCGCGCGGAAGGCGCTGGCAATAAATTTGGACTCGACGATGGCCAGTGTAGTGAATCTTCTCAAAAGTGGGATTTCATCTGCCAAAATCGCAACTGCAAGTGGCCGTGATTGCAGTCTTTTATTTGACATGCGTGTGGAGTGTCGTTCATTCATTGAAATATCCGAGTTCATTTTGCACCGTTAGTACAGTATCACGCGTTTGCTTTGCAAATTCAACACAAAATTTTTTGGGACACCTTTCTAAATTTATCCTCACAAGAAGTACCATGTGTACCCCATTTGAAATGGTTGCCATTTGCGCAAAATTGAACCAAATGTGATCAAATAACACAACACAGATGCAGTACATACAGTCTGTTTCCATATCATATTGCAACTAGAGCTGATTGGTTGGCGATCACGTGATCCATGCACTCTGTGCTGTTCTAACTCCGCCTCTGCCGCAATTCTTGCACAGATTATATGCGTCACGTGATCAGCTATTGTATGTAGTTGCATGTGATATTGAAATAGACAGGGTTGTTTTACAAAGCCTGGGATATTTTGTGGCAAAAAATTGCAGTTTCTTTTGAATACAATTAATTGTACGTTTGTTTTTTCAGTTCAAAGTGGACTTATTGTTTTGCAAAACTTTTAGAATAACGAACGCGAAATAAACGTTTTTCATTAATCGCAACACCACGAAGTGGGCCAAAAAACTGCACAATTGAATTTATTGGTTCTTGTAGCCAGCAGGGTGTTTCCTCAACTCAAAAAGTGAATTATGGGAAAGATCGAAAAATATGGCCCGTTGATGAATCACATCAGGCCGTTAAATAAACAAATCAACGTTGCAGGGCGTTATATATTATCTTTTCGAGCGAAGGAGGCGGAGTGATGTTGAATGCGATAAAACGATGCAGTTGGCAACTGCAATTCTGAGCATCGGTGAGAAATGATTCTCAGAACACAAAAAATGACATTAAACAAGCACAAATTTTTTGCATTAAATTAAACCCATTTTCGTCATGTTTTTGAAATTTGCAGAAACCAAATTTTATTTGCAGAACTTTTTTGCCAAATTTTTGCAAATTGCAGAACCGACTTTTTGAAAAAACCTAGATTGCGAAACAACAAAAAAAAAGTGATCACATTTATGGCCGATGGTTATGACTGTGGTTCCTGTTGTTGTTCAAGTATTTGTCGCTGAGCTTCAGGTCAAGTTGTTTGTTTTTCCACCAGAAATAGATCAACAGCAGTGACGGAATGCCAATGAGAAGCAACGTGATCACCTGAAAGAGCTGACCGAGCTGATACTGGTTGATTTTCGTTGTGTGAAATTTGATTTTTAAATCAGACTTAAAAGTCAGAACACTTCAAACTTTTTCAAACGATACACATTGAAAACGTTAGAACACTGCTGTGATTATAAGAAAACGCAGATGTACGTTTGTGGAAACACACACGATGATGGAAACATTGATGGAAACACACAAAAATCACACTTTTAGTCACTTCCTGTTAAAAAACACTTGAAATTGAAATCTGAAACTTTCTGAGCATCAGACTCACAGTTGAAAACTAAAACTGGGAACCGTTTTTTGGTTATTTTCAACATTGGCAACGCGTTTTGTCAACAGATCGAAAAAATCAGAAACGCTCAGATTTCAATTTTACGTATTGTGAATTTATTCAAACGTGTCCGGACTAAAATGACGTCATTTGCTTTAAAAACGCCCATTTGTCAAAGTACAGGCACTAAAAAGTCAGTTTGATGTGACTGATTCGTCATTCACCATTTGCTTACGGGAATAAATCGGCTAAACGGAAAGTCTGGTTTGCTGTGAACGGCAAGCGCATGTTTGGCGGCACATGACGTCATTTCAGTGGGACACGTTTAAAAAAATAGGTCATACCTGAAAAAATATTAACTTTTTCCAAAAAGTTTTGACGTTTTTCAATAAAACTGGGGTTAAACGCAGCAGTTCTGTAAAAAGCTCGCGTGTAACGTTTCCCAGAAAGTAGCAAATTCAACAAAAGTATGTGTTCATCGGTCATGGCACATCTGGCGAATATATACAACCAGCTGATTGGTTGCTGGCCACACAAGTGCAGTGTTGATGATGCATGCATTCAGTGCAGGCAAACTCCGCCCGCCTGCACAGACCGCCTGCATCAGCCCACAAAGAATGCATACATCATCTGCACGTGTGTGTGTAACCAACCAATCAGCTGGTTGTATGTATTAGCCAGATGGACTGTATGTGCGTGTCATGCCATGAACGTTTTCGTTGCGTGCATTACACCTGCGCCAACAGCGGGTTCATTCCGTTGCCGCCGCTCAACGGGTCTCTGAATCGTTCCTCCTTCTCTTTGTAATCGTCGTTGAACGCCAGCCGTCGCGTGAGACTGGCCGCGTTCACACTGCTGCTGCTCTTCTGCACTGGTTGACCGTCGAAGTTCGCCAACTGACCGCCGGCCAATTCGGTCGCCATGCCGCACTCGTCGTACACTGCGACGCCGTTGTCCACTGCAACACGACGCTTTTTGCCAGAGTAAAAGTGCTTGGTGGTTTTCTGCACATTCAACCTGCATAAAGATATGGAATTGATAGGGTGTGATAAATGAGGTCAATTCCTGAAATAGACCCGGCACACCGCTTTTTGTGACAAATGACCCTTGCTTGCTTGCGCACACATTGCGGTCTTAAAAAACGCATGCGCCATGAAAAAAGTTTGAATGTTGACTGACGGTGGTTTTCATCGGACTCGAAAGTTCAGCGCAATACATGGTTATCATGCGGATGATAAAAATCTCCGCTCGCTGCGCTCGCTCGCGAGCGCATCA
>JASANC010005218.1:0-65294 GCA_030248135.1 Theristus sp. LFF4_11
TTTTCCATAATGAACGCGACGACGACGTCCCTTCTGGATGGATCAGCTCCAACGTCGCATCTGTAGCGCAGGTGTATGACTTCTGTCTACCGTTCTGTAGGTGGAAAGTTCGAACCCCGCTGTGAACAAGACATTTAATGGAGAAACTAAAGTGACCAACAATATCTAATGGTCTACTCCCTTTTGGTTTCCCGCCGTGTGACACTCCGCACACTTTTCGAGGAGGGTTAAGTCTTCATAAGCTGCAGAGCTCTGATATGCTAGACTTTGCGGCATGCACAAAGACAAAAAATACACACAAATTGATAATTGATAATTGTTAAAGCGACAGATTGATTTTCTTTTTTCGAACCGAACCGAAAAATCTCGTTCAGCCGCTCGACCAGTCTGCTCAGTTCGGTGTGACGCACGAAATAATCCAGCAGCACATCGCAGTCGCCCAGAGCGCTCAGATGCTCGCGCAGTTCGTCGTTGTACTGCCGGATCTCTCCATAGACTGCGAAACAGCACACCTGTGCAGTTGGCCGAATATTATGAGGCACGGTCCTTGTCTTCTCCAATCAAGGCGAGATCTTGGTCAGGCAGACTAGGGAGTGGTCTTTTTCAAGATATAATGCCAAGATATTTCGAAATCGTGTGGGCAAGGGATGAACAGAATAGCGCGAACAAATCGTGAGCAAATTTGTTAACCGCGAAACTTTCCACTCATCTGATGATGACGTCAGGTGGGCCCCAAAATAATTGCTATCTCCGGAGACGTTAATGCTGTGTTTACTCGAAGACAGTGGAATACAACTTGGAACATCACTGACCGAAAACACGCAGAGTGCCAGATAGGAGGCCGTGTTGATGAAAATGTTCAGCAGGCACATGCTGAACGCAGGCATGATGAGACCGCTGTCGAACAGCGTGTACCGCCAGCCGGTCAGTTGGGTTGGGTCGCCTTTTCCGCCATTGATCATAAAGCTGATGACACCATCCCATCCGGCTATCACGCTGACATAGATGATGACGCCGACGTAAATTGCTGGCGATGCACCGAGTATTAGCCACTGAAATACATGCACATCGGTGAAAATGTGTAGTTTTACGAAGTCGAATGACAAAAAAACTTTGACTTTACGACAAAGACTTCTTGCATTCATGTTGCATTTCGCATTCATGCTGCCGTATTTAGTGATTACCCCTAAAGTCTTGCATATAAGGTTCCTCCCATTCATAAGACCCCCACCCAAAAGTGGGCGGAGTGTCACACGGCGGGAAACCAAAAAATTCAAAATTTTGACATGGTCGAAAGACTACATCGTTTATAAGGCCCGGAATTCCTAATGTTCGCTTTATAAGACCTCCTCCCGCTTATAAGGCTGTCACACGAAATTCCACTTTTTTAGAAATTTTTGATTTTCAAATTTATATAAGGGAAGGAGACCTTATATGCAAGACTTTACGGTAATTCATGTTGCAGTATTTAGTGATCAAAAATATAGCTGCGCGCTCACTAAAACATGAATGCGCCCTTAGAAATAGCAAAAACGATGTACTGAATTAATCAGTTTATCAAAGATCGTGCAGTTCGAATGATACAACAAACAATACCGAACCTGTATTATGATTGCGTTGATGCGTCTTCGAATGCGATTGCGTTGTTTCATCACACCGACGCCACCGGAGAACGCTTCCACGTGCACGGAGAACTCGCGCAGCTGTCCGAGCACTTGCCATTTTGCGAGAAAGTAGATCGACGCAATACCCTGAAGTGCAAATAAAACACAGTTGCACCCTGCACTGCAAACCCTCCCTGCACTGCAAGCAAAACTGCACTGCATCCTGTACTGCATCTTAAAAAATGACTGAAACTGACTCGACTGCATAGTTTTAAAGATGTTCAATAAATGTACTCCAAAATTCAGTGCAGTTTGCAGTGCGGGATGCACTGCAGGATGCAACTTTCGCGTGAACGAACGGCGTTTATACAGCATTAACAAAGCGTTTTTGCATGTGATCATTTTTCCCCCAGCTGTGTGGTTTTCCTGGAGCGCCTGAAACTTTTACTACCTAAAAACTTTCTGAAACGCAATAATAAAGACGCAGTATTACAGTCCATAGCATAAATCGTGTTTTTTATTCTGCAAACATCATCTGAGACAAAATAAAACGGTAACAAAATAGGATCGTAGGCTCGAATTCTGCTGCTGAAGGTGGAACCAAAGTCAGTGATTCATATTTATTCAAAAAATCAAGCTGCCACGGACAGTAAAGTGCCAAAACTGTGAATTCCCGAAGTATTTCTGGTGTATTTGCTCTCCACACACAGTTTTTCTACCTTTCGTGTTCCTCAGGATCAGGAATAATTGTGGGAAAGTGAGCTTAAATCAAATTAAAGTTGTTGCAAGAAATCTAGAGTCGGCCACACGGCATGTGAATGTTTGTGTTGACAGGTTGGTTCACATTGTGTGCGTCTTTGTTACGCTATTAATGTGCATCACAATAGAACAAAAAAATCTCACAGACCTGTATGTACCAAATAACGATGCTCAGCTTGCGCATTTGCTCACTGCCCAGCAAGTTCTTGTGCACATGAATGCTGTCAACAAGATTGACCAGCATCACAGTGCTACAGATCAACACCATCAACACGATCAACAGACGGAGCAACTCGATCAACCGCTCGGCGGTGCCGTTCAACTGGTTGCGGTCGCGGAGGTACAGACCGAATAGCCGCAGCCAATTCCGCAGGCGTCCGGTGGCCTGCCACAGCTGTGTGTCGCGCTCTTTCACAGCAACGCGACGCTGCTGTAGTGGAGCAGTGTGCTGCGACATTTTTTTTCTGCGCTGACGATTACGGACGATGAACTGATTTTCTTTCCATTCATTTTAGGACGCCGCCAGTTCGTTGTTTATACGAGCAATAAAACATGTGTATCTGATTACAATTCACATCGGTGGAAGAAATTCGATATGCTGGTGTAAAAAGGCTAGTTTTAAAAAAAAATTGTGGAATTTTAACTAAAAGATGTATCGACTTCGTACGTACTTAGCGTGTAACTCAATGGTTTTGGAGAGAGAGAAAAACATATAACGCTCAGTTTATACGTATTGACATGCTTTTATTTCAATAAACAAGCATTCATTACTCAGAGAGCGAATTCAAATATTTGTTCTTCCAATGTGTGCCGGGCGGGCCGCGAATGAATTATGTGTTTTGTGTTTTGTAATTCCTGCACATTTTCCACACGTAACTTTCTTGCAAATTCAGCCCTAAAAAGAAAATGATGTAACAATCTAAAATATTCTCGTTCACAGTATAATACTGTGATGGAACAAACAATCGCACTTTATTCCTTGGCTGCCAGAGAATAAAAAACCGTTAAGCAAGAGTAATTGAATTATTACATCACATAATTCAATTAAAGCGCCTCGAGTTCAATTAATTGGTCATGCACATCCCACTCACATGCGATACACACACAACACGGTTTACTGTAACCCTTTAAAAATATGTTCCCTTGAATCCAACAAACAAACCACAGTAGAAATCGTTTTGCGGTTTTTACACACAACCGTAAATGTAATTATGTGTCACGATGAGCTGCGTGTGATTTTCTTCCATGCAACCTCACTGATTGAATGTGGATGTGTGCATGTATGGGATTTTAGTTTTTCACGCCTGTGGATGGGTTAATTTTAAGCCATTTAACAGATTATGGGGTTTGTGCGAATCTCGTTCTATCTTTTCCAACTCGCCCAACGCAGTGTTTATCAACAACAAAACTGATTGGTTAACTACACAACCGGCCGTCCTAAATGTCATTGTGTAAAATTCACTCACACAGTCATATTAGGCACCGCAATAGACTCAAGACACCGAAGATAAACCGAAAACATTGGGGCAACAACCGTGGGGGATAACCGCATTATCCACTCGTTAGTCGCGCTGTTACATTCTAATCTGGCGTAATCAAACTAAGCTTTTTTGGTGTGTGTGTGCGCGTTCAAATTCGTTTAAAGTCAATCTATTTTTCTGCTTTCTGTCCGTGTAGTTCAGAGGAACCAAACGGGCAGAGAAAATTTGCACGCTAATCAGCGATTTCGACGATTTGAAAGCAAACAGAAGACACACGGAGTTCTAAAGCGTCTCGAAACTTTGTTATTCTGTATGTTTTAACGCGCGCACGCTCTGGAGCTTGCATAACGACTTTTAGAGGTTGTGTTTCATTCTGTATGGAAACAAAATCGTAACCTTATTTCTGGATTGTAATGTAGACCGTAATGGCATTAAGGCTGAATTTGATCACATTTGTCGCTGCTGCCGACACGGCATGGCGCTGTTGTTGAAATAAAATTGGAGAGAACAGAGAGACAAACCGTGCGTCAAAATCGAGTTTCAGAATAAAACAACTGAATGCATGCCTATTAGGTCCGGTCGACTCGACATAAATAAATTTATTTCTTCCACCGCTTTAAATACGCTCATTTTGTTGAGACGCGTTACTTGATGACGCTCATTGCTTCTGTGTCGTCAATATGTTGATGACAATATGTTGACACATCGCCAGATTATAGAGCATCAGCACGCCATACTCTCCATGTTGTGCTGAGCGCTTCTTCACTGAATAGTGGAGTGATCTTGCTTTGATTGACTGTTATAGGGGGGGGGGGGGGGGGGGGGGGGGGGGGGGGGGGGGGGGGGGGGGGGGGGGGAGGAAGGAGGGAGAGAAGGGGGAGAGAGTGGGGTGGGGTGGGGGGGGGGGGGAGGGGGGGAAGGAGAAAGGGGGGTGAGGGGGGAGAAAGGGGGGGGGGGGGGGGGGGGAGAGGAGGGGGTGGAGAAGAGGGGGTGTGGTTAAAAAAAAGATAGTGGTTTTTGTTTGATTTGATTTACGATTTATGGGGATAGAGAGAGACAATGAAATATTCAATTTTTACTTTTCGCAGCTTTTAACACAACGGGCGCATTGACTTTATGTTGTTCCTCGAGACTTTCACCTCTTTCCCCTTTTCCTTTTATTCTCCTTTTTATATACGTTTATACGTGAAAGACGTTTTTAATTGTGGCGCTTTTCGTAGAATCTGTTGCATGTCTAAAGTCAATATTGACGCTTACAATGGCAATTAAGTGGTAAAAGAGGTGCGGAACTTCACTTTTCTCGAACTTTGTTCGACTCCATACGGCTAATTGTTGTTGCATAAATTAATAAATTACTTTTCTGACTTTGTCATAAAATAATGTGTGCAACATGCAATTTAGTCACTTTTCTTTATCGTCAACAAGTGATAAAACGCGTGGAGTTATGTATTTGAGGTAAATTGTGCATGAATTATTCAGAACGTACTCTGGCGATAAATACATAACAGATCACAAACCATAAGAAACACGTTAACAACATGATCTCAAAAACAATAAAACTTGTTTGCTTTCAAAAACAGCGAAATCATTTCAGCCTTTGAAGCTTACTTGCATACCGTAATCTTGAATACAAAACAGAGCGGTTCTTCGTTTACTGCCCGAAAAAAACTGATGCACACATCGTCTAGTTTGCTTGCTTCATAGAAAAAATGCATTTAAATCAAGTCAAATTTTGTGTCGCTTCATAACGTCATTGAATTATAAAACTCCACTGTCCGTAATATGACCATATGGCGCAAAATTATATCATGCTTCATATTCTTGCGCGCATATCTCGTTACGAAGACAAGAAGCAATTTTAAAAGTATTATCAGCTTGATAAAATCAATGCATGTACAATATGCACATATAATAAAGTGAAACTTTGGCAACGGTCGTATGCTTTTCACTCGTAATCCGCAACCATTATTACATATATTTTATCTATTGAAGATTTTACCGAATTCTTCATTTTCGCTATTTATCCGCTTTTGTGTTGAGGTTTAATGCAATTTGCACCCACCGAATAGCGGTAGCTGTCATCCCATGTACATTATATATCCGAATATACATAACAATATTTTGTCGCATTTATATTCACGTCAGGCCACATACATGTATATATACAGCATACGACAATTGAGCCAATCTGGTTAGCAAACTCCATAAGCCGCAATCTTTTTGAGATTTCGATGCGATATTTTTGGTAATAACGGTTGGAAATCGGATTTGCAAGTAGATAATGAATGCCAATCCACCAGAATATGTATACGCTGCGTTTTACATAGTTTGTAGAATGAGAGCTGCGGTTACTGTAAAAATATTGTGTTGCAGCTCTCTCGGTTGATTCTGTTTCAGTCACGTTTGCATAACTCAAAAATTGTTGCCATACATGAAGTTCGCTGTTTGCGGTTTCGCCAGGTGGACGCATACCGCGGTGCCCCCTGGCTCGTCAGTGCGACGGACACCAGGCAGAACTGCCGATTTTTTTTACCACAGACAAATCTTACAGTCTGGGTAAAACATCAGCGAACCTAGAAAGCATGTTCATTTTCAGAAACATACTCATTCAAGATTTCATATCAGGTAACACTTTTAAAAAAACAATATTATCGTGTGTTTACGATGGACATCTAGCTGGGACACCCTGTACATCCTTTTCAAAAACAATGCGCAGCCACGAGAACTACTAAGACAAATATTATCTAGATACGTCGCCCACCAATAAGCAACCTCGTGGCAAATATCAATATCATATCGCCTAAATGTTTGCATGATCATAACTCTTTCATGAACACGACGGTACCCAAGCTTGTCAAAGTTATTTATGACCAATTACGTCACTTTCAATCTAAGAATCATCGGCGCTAAATAACTTTTCAATTTAGTAAGGGCAAGCTCACAATACGGTTCCTAGATCATCTTTCGCTAGAAGTTTCGTTTTTGCTTAATCAATGATTTGCACGCACCGGGTCGTCATGTACATGTTGGAGGTGGAGACAACTTAATCGGTACGTCTGCGCTCATCCAACCAGACGTCTACAAAGGTATACACTTTTGATGCTGATTGATTAGGTGTGCCCGGCTGCCTTTTCGATTTTTATCATTTTTGCTTAAATCACCCACGTTGCTGATTGATTTTGAAAAATTTGCAAACAAAGTTTCACATGCTTATGCTTTTTGTTAAAGAAAAACAGTTGTCAAAACAGTTTCATACAATTCACATGAAAAAGAATATTGAAATCACAGTTCTCACAACATATACGATTTACCGTAAAGTCTTGCATATAAGGTTCCTCCCACTTATAAGACCCCCACAAAAAAGGGGGGGGGGGGTCACAGGGGGAAAAAAAAAAAAAAAAAATATTTTGGGTGGACACCCCCACCCGAGGGGGGCGGCTGTCCCTCTTTTTTTTTTTGCCCCCTCCCCCCCGTAAGTATCACATTATATTTTTTTTTTTTTTTTTTTTTTTTTTTTTTTTTTTATTCTTAATTTACCCCATGCCCAAGAACTTACTTGCATCTGGTATTCCACAAAAAGACTGCAGTTTAGCTGTTTCAGAGCATAACTGATATGTACTTGATTGTTTTTCATGTCTATTTTTACATTGTCAGAAAGTCACGAAATAGCACTTAACAATGCAAACTTATTTTTAATCTCTCAACTTACTGCAACGTTATGTGTAAAGACTAAGTTATGTAAGCCATCGAAACGCCTCGCGAAGTTCCCAGTGCTTCTAGAATTTTCCGTGCTCAATAATTCACGATCGACCGTGCGGCGTCGTCGTCACACTAACACGCTGTTTGCATTCTCTCAATTTATTAAGTAATTAGAAACTCTAAAAAGTGTTTTTACTGTCTTTTTGGCGTCACGCATCATTGTGAAAGTTTCCCGCTCGCCAATTGCCATGCTCAAAACTGTTTGCGTTACTGATTGCGCCTGTCAAACAACACTCTTCCAGAGGTTTCGGTGCTTAATAATTCATCACACTGATCATATTGATGCGTGATTTGCAAACCGCTGCGCACTATTCAACTTCTCAATTTATTAACTGATTAAAAACTGCAAATGCCCCTCTTGCCGTCTCTTTTTGGCTTTTCTCTCATCATTGTGAAAGTTTATCGCTCGCCAATTGCCATACTCAAAACTGTTTGCGTTACTGATTGCGCCTATCAAACAACACGCTCCAGAGGTTTCGATGCTTAATAATTCATCACACTGATCATATTGATGCGTGATTTGCAAACCGCTGCGCACTATTCAACTTCTCAATTTATTAACTGATTAAAAACTGCAAATCCCTCTTGCCGTCTCTTTTTGGCTTTTCTCTCATCATTGTGAAAGTTTATCGCTCGCCAATTGCCATCAAACAACACTCTTCCAGAGGTTTCGATGCTTAATAATTCATCACACTGATATATCTGATGCGTGATTTGCAAATACTTCTCTTATTTTTAAAAAGTGCCAACCAAACTAAAACTGACCAAAACCACCAACCGAAAGTAGTGAAATTGCACCGGCATAATCGCGTTGTTCTAAATACTGCGCCAATTCGGGGATTTTTCGTTTGCCTTTTGTTGCCGGCGCTGCTCGCTCGTTCGGCTGTTCTTGTTTTTTCTTTGAACGCATCAAACGGGACAGCAACTAAAAACGATGCCGTTTTCCGCGTTTTCAAACACTTTAGAAATGCATTATTTATTGTAAATGAGTGCTGAAAGAAACGAAAAAATACTTACCATTTTGGTTTCGAATCAGGCTTTTGAATTACAATTTCTAGAAAAAATTTGTTGTAGTTTTCATTCTCATATTCAGTCTTGCTCGAATATAAACTGAGCTATATATTTGTGAAAGCTTAAAAAGATGCAGTTTGTTACCATGGAGATGTTCAGCACATACAAACGTGTGATTGCATATGTACGCGAACAGCATGTCGAGAATTTTCAGATCAACCTAAATGTTGGAACAGCGTCTTGAAAAACCCGTATGAAGCGTATATCGTATCGTGCTATCCAGATTTTAAATGTTTGCAACGAAACCAATGTTTTAACTTTTTTCCGTAGTATGAGTCACAGCTGCGGGCTTCCGGAAAAAATGCATACATTTTATTTTTCATCAGTAAGACCTAAAGGTGTCAAATAAAGACGTTAGCCTAGACGTACATTCAGCGTAACACTAAGAAAAATAAAAGTACATGTATGACGCGCAAAAAATTAGACTACGATTATTGTGTTGAATCACTTGTATTAAAATGTCTGTTGTTAGTACCGCAAAAAAAACATTATTTCTTGAGTTTTATCATGGGTAACATATGCAAGATGTCTTAACCATTATATGCAAACAAGCTTGCACCATAATTGGGACTTGTGTTATTGTTACGTAAAACAGTTTGAGAACACCCGTTTGGTGGTATTAAAGTTTTTAACTTTGTATTTATAAATTGACGAACATTAGAATTAAAGGTTAATTTTGTACATCAACTAATAACATATGTGATAAAACGTGTCGTACAAAAATACAGGAAAACAACATACATATGTTTTCAAATGCACGTACGTTCGCACTCAACATCACATGACCAGTTCCATTTTTTTAAACTACGGTTGAGCTTCATAAGTTTGTCCTCGAGATACAGTAACACGGATAGAACAGAATACTACCACATTATTTATTTCACTCCGTAATGCACTCGTCTACTAGTTAAAACTCATTATGCACCTGACTAGTTAAAAATCACAGCAAATTCTATGTAAACAAGTAAAAAGGCATAAAAATATGCCACGCAAAAATGATACAAACCTGTTCACTCAACATATTGTTTCTGACAGTTTTCACTCCACGAGAACGCACAAAATCAATCACATGTCACACAACAGAATTAGCTATTCACAAGATGCAATTATTATTTTATTGCTAGATTCCAGATGCAATACATTCATTGACGCGTTTCAGTGCGTCTGACTCAGTTCAAGTATGGAATGAAACTGCGACACTGGTCTCGCAGCGGCCGCCGCTTGTTGCGTCGACTGGAGGCTTTGCTGTTGCGGATAGTCAAAGTGGCGCGCCGCGAAACTACCGTCAGCCATCAGAAGCATATTGTTCGTCGCGTTGCTGTTGCTGTGCGGCGAATTCGAGCTGCCGCTGCTGCTGTCCGACTGTTGGTTGCGTTCATCCTCACTGCTAGAGGTGCTCGTCTGACTCATGAACACGCCGCCGGCGCCGCCCACAGCCGCTGACTGCTGCGGTAGACCAATGGTCTCCTCGCCCTGACTGCTGTTGCCGCTGCTCACGTGCCCGTACGTGCGTTGCATCCGTTCCAGTTTATCCAGTTTTCGCCATTTCGCACGACGATTTTGAAACCAAACCTGGAATTTGAGCATTTGTGGTTAGTTGTGGACAAGAGATTCCAACAATTAAACTGATGAGTTGAGCACTTCTAAAGCGGCTAAGTACCGCTCGTCACCTGGATGCGCGCTTCGGTCAGATTGATTTTCATCGCCAGCTCTTCGCGCGCGAACACGTCCGGATAGTGCGTTTTTTGGAATGCCTTCTCCAGTTCTTCCAGCTTGAAAGGGAGAAATTTCTTGTGAGATATTTCCCTTTTCAGAATTGTTGTGAGAATCCAAAAAAAAAACAACAACAATGCATGCACCTGGTGAGCACTGAACGTAGTCCGATTGCGCCGTTGCTTTCGTCGGCTGTGAAAATCGTCATGGTGATAACCGAAGTGACCATGAGTTCCATATGCGTACGGAAACATGTCGTCTGAAATTGTTGTCTGGTGAAATTGCTCACCCAGTGAGAGCCGCATATTTCAAATATTCAAAAAGCAGTGGGCGCCTAAAATTTCGAAATACTCACAGTACGGATATGGTGGTCGAGCGGCGTGCAGTGCTGGCGACGGCCAACACAACGAAGCCACCGGTGGAACCTGTGGTTTCATTGCGCGTCAATATTGGGGATGTTTGGCTAAAGTTCAAGAATCTTCCGAAGTGTAATCTTGCTAAGCATACCTGCAACGGTACAGCCGGGATCGGAATACTACACGGAATTCCAGCGGTGTTCGGCCAAGTGACCGTGGCGGGCAGCACGCTCGTGGCGCTCACAGGCACGCCGCCGGCAGCGGCTGCACTCAGCGACTCCAATGGAGCAATCGGAGCACCGCCAACGACGAGGTCATACATTTTTTTTGTTATCAAACTTTTCGTTTACTTCCGTTTTTCACTGAAATGGTTCACTCAGTGTTTGTAGATGGCCGTGAAATCGCTCAGAGCCTGTTCAAACTGAAATATTCAGTGGTGAAATTTAGTGTGACCGCCTGTCGTTTGTTGACCGGCACTTTATAGGGAACTCAATCTTGATTAACGAGCGATAGACTTTCACAGTGATGAGAGAAAAGCCAAAAAGAGAGACGGCAAGAGGGGCATTTGCAGTTTTTAATCAGTTAATAAATTGAGAAGTTGAATAGTGCGCAGCGGTTTGCAAATCACGCATCGATATGATCAGTGTGATGAATTATTAAGCATCGAAACCTCTGGAAGAGTGTTGTTTGACAGGCGCAATCAATAACGCAAACAGTTTTGAGCATGGCAATTGGCGAGCGGGAAACTTTCACAATGATGAGAGAAAAGCCAAAAAGAGACGGCAAGAGGGGCATTTGCAGTTTTTAATCAGTTAATAAATTGAGAAGTTGAATAGTGCGCAGCGGTTTGCAAATCACGCATCAATATGATCAGTGTGATGAATTATTAAGCATCGAAACCTCTGGAGCGTGTTGTTTGATAGGCGCAATCAGTAACGCAAACAGTTTTGAGTATGGCAATTGGCGAGCGATAAACTTTCACAATGATGAGAGAAAAGCCAAAAAGAGACGGCAAGAGGGGCATTTGCAGTTTTTAATCAGTTAATAAATTGAGAAGTTGAATAGTGCGCAGCGGTTTGCAAATCACGCATCAATATGATCAGTGTGATGAATTATTAAGCATCGAAACCTCTGGAGCGTGTTGTTTGATAGGCGCAATCAGTAACGCAAACAGTTTTGAGTATGGCAATTGGCGAGCGATAAACTTTCACAATGATGAGAGAAAAGCCAAAAAGAGACGGCAAGAGGGGCATTTGCAGTTTTTAATCAGTTAATAAATTGAGAAGTTGAATAGTGCGTAGCGGTTTGCAAATCACGCATCAATATGATCAGTGTGATGAATTATTAAGCACCGAAACCTCTGGAAGAGTGTTGTTTGACAGGCGCAATCAGTAACGCAAACAGTTTTGAGCATGGCAATTGGCGAGCGGGAAACTTTCACAATGATGCGTGACGCCAAAAAGACAGTAAAAACACTTTTTAGAGTTTCTAATTACTTAATAAATTGAGAGAATGCAAACAGCGTGTTAGTGTGACGACGACGCCGCACGGTCGATCGTGAATTATTGAGCACGGAAAATTCTAGAAGCACTGGGAACTTCGCGAGGCGTTTCGATGGCTTAACTTAGTCTTTACACATAACGTTGCAGTAAGTTGAGAGATTAAAAATAAGTTTGCATTGTTCAGTGCTATTTCGTGACTTTCTGACAATGTAAAAATAGACATGAAAAACAATCAAGTACATATCAGTTATGCTCTGAAACAGCTAAACTGCAGTCTTTTTGTGGAATACCAGATGCAAGTAAGTTCTTGGGCATGGGGTAAATTAAATCGTATATGTTGTGAGAACTGTGATTTCAATATTCTTTTTCATGTGAATTGTATGAAACTGTTTTGACAACTGTTTTTCTTTAACAAAAAGCATAAGCATGTGAAACTTTGTTTGCAAATTTTTCAAAATCAATCAGCAACGTGGGTGATTTAAGCAAAAATGATAAAAATCGAAAAGGCAGCCGGGCACACCTAATCAATCAGCATCAAAAGTGTATACCTTTGTAGACGTCTGGTTGGATGAGCGCAGACGTACCGATTAAGTTGTCTCCACCTCCAACATGCACATGACGACCCGGTGCGTGCAAATCATTGATTAAGCAAAAACGAAACTTCTAGCGAAAGATGATCTAGGAACCGTATTGTGAGCTTGCCCTTACTAAATTGAAAAGTTATTTAGCGCCGATGATTCTTAGATTGAAAGTGACGTAATTGGTCATAAATGACTTTGACAAGCTTGGGTACCGTCGTGTTCATGAAAGAGTTATGATCATGCAAACATTTAGGCGATATGATATTGATATTTGCCACGAGGTTGCTTATTGGTGGGCGACGTATCTAGATAATATTTGTCTTAGTAGTTCTCGTGGCTGCGCATTGTTTTTGAAAAGGATGTACAGGGTGTCCCAGCTAGATGTCCATCGTAAACACACGATAATATTGTTTTTTTAAAGTGTTACCTGATATGAAATCTTGAATGAGTATGTTTCTGAAAATGAACATGCTTTCTAGGTTCGCTGATGTTTTACCCAGACTGTAAGATTTGTCTGTGGTAAAAAAAATCGGCAGTTCTGCCTGGTGTCCGTCGCACTGACGAGCCAGAAGGAACCGCGGTATGCGTCCACCTGGCGAAACCGCAAACAGCGAACTTCATGTATGGCAACAATTTTTGAGTTATGCAAACGTGACTGAAACAGAATCAACCGAGAGAGCTGCAACACAATATTTTTACAGTAACCGCAGCTCTCATTCTACAAACTATGTAAAACGCAGCGTATACATATTCTGGTGGATTGGCATTCATTATCTACTTGCAAATCCGATTTCCAACCGTTATTACCAAAAATATCGCATCGAAATCTCAAAAAGATTGCGGCTTATGGAGTTTGCTAACCAAATTGACTCAATTGTCGTATGCTGTATATATACATGTATGTGGCCTGACGTGAATATAAATGCGACAAAATATTGTTATGTATATTTGGATATATAATGTACATGGGATGACAGCTACCGCTATTCGGTGGGTGCAAATTGCATTAAACCTCAACACAAAAACGGATAAATAGCGAAAATGAAGATTTCGGTAAAATCTTCAATAGATAAAATATATGTAATAATGGTTGCGGATTACGAGTGAAAAGCATACGACCGTTGCCAAAGTTTCACTTTATTATATGTGCATATTGTACATGCATTGATTTTATCAAGCTGATAATACTTTTAAAATTGCTTCTTGTCTTCGTAACGAGATATGCGCGCAAGAATATGAAGCATGATCTAATTTTGCGCCATATGGTCATATTACGGACAGTGGAGTTTTATAATTCAATGACGTTATGAAGCGCCACAAAATTTGACTTGATTTAAATGCATTTTTTCTATGAAGCAAGCAAACTAGACGATGTGTGCATCAGTTTTTTCGGGCAGTAAACGAAGAACCGCTCTGTTTTGTATTCAAGATTACGGTATGCAAGTAAGCTTCAAAGGCTGAAATGATTTCGCTGTTTTTGAAAGCAAACAAGTTTTATTGTTTTTGAGATCATGTTGTTAACGTGTTTCTTATGGTTTGTGATCTGTTATGTATTTATCGCCAGAGTACGTTCTGAATAATTCATGCACAATTTACCTCAAATACATAACTCCACGCGTTTTATCACTTGTTGACGATAAAGAAAAGTGACTAAATTGCATGTTGCACACATTATTTTATGACAAAGTCAGAAAAGTAATTTATTAATTTATGCAACAACAATTAGCCGTATGGAGTCGAACAAAGTTCGAGAAAAGTGAAGTTCCGCACCTCTTTTACCACTTAATTGCCATTGTAAGCGTCAATATTGACTTTAGACATGCAACAGATTCTACGAAAAGCGCCACAATTAAAAACGTCTTTCACGTATAAACGTAATTATCTAAAAATGCGGGAGACGCATATAAAAGGAGGAATATGGCCTTGTGTAAGCAGTGAAAGACTTGGCTCGACAACGCTTTTCAAGTCTCTGATGTGGTGCACACGGATACAAGTACATAAGAGTCATATTTTTGCGCCGCGTTTGTTGTTTAAAAGCTTGCTGAAAAGCGTAAAAACTTTGAAGTTATTTTTCAGTTGTCCTCTTCAGTTTAGTCTAAAATCACACCATGTGCGAAATTCTGTAAATTCTGTGCAAAAGCAGAAACATCAGAAATTGCAAAATATTGCTGCATGTAGCTTTATCGTTGTTGTTGTTGTTGTTGTTTTGTTGGGATTTTTAGGCGATGTTTTTAGCCAAGGCTAACCCAGAGAAGCGTACAGAACGCCATTGAGTAGGGCGCCCATCGAGTTTTCTCTGTCATTAAGTGCCTACATACCCCTCGGCGGGGCTCGATCCCCCGAGCGCACAGACTGTAGTCTAACGCACTACCACCAGGCCACGAGGGTGACAATTGTTGTTGTTGCTAACGTACGCACCGCTGTGCATACAGCAGCACCAGTGCAAAAAGTGTTGTCTTCCGTTGATTTTCACCCTTTTTACCAAACTCTTGTGACAGGATAAACCGGTGAGTCATTGCCACAGAAGGAGACCTTGCGTTCCCCAACGCCTCTGCGATACACTTTGTGCAAACCAGTGTCAGCGATCTAAAGTCTGATGGTTATTTTAGTGGTTTTAGTGGTCGCTAAATGCTAGAAATAAAGCAAATGTGAAAGTTTATTTGTCTACAATGTACGAGGGTTGCCACTTGCAACGGAAATAAAGAATAAACGGCGCAAAAATATGACCCTTATGTACTTGTATCCGTGTGCACCACATCAGAGACTTGAAAAGCGTTGTCGAGCCAAGTCTTTCACTGCTTACACAAGGCCATATTCCTCCTTTTATATGCGTCTCCCGCATTTTTAGATAATATTCTGACTTTTACATAAGCCCCGAAGGTCGGACTAAAATCACAATACGTTGGTCACACATTCTTCTGAACCCCGGACAACTCAGGTTTTTCATTTTTCGTTTTTAGGCCAATTTCGCCTATGCTATTTCTACGGCCGATTCGCCCAAAATCGTCACGATTCAGTACCTAGAATTGCTCACATAAGAAAACTGATCCAAAAACCGTGATCGGCGCATTGAATTACCCTGGAAAACACAGTTTTCTTGTTTTTCTTTTCTGGACCGGTTTTACTAAATTCTACGGCCGATTCGCCCGAAATCGTCACGATTCGGTATGTAAAGTTGCTCACGTAAGAAAACTAACCCAAAATCTGTTATCAGCGCATTGAATTACCTTGGAAAACACCATTTTCTTGTTTTTCGTTTCTAGACCGATTTCGCCAATTTACACGGCCGATTCGCCCGAAATCGTCACGATTCAGCATCTAAAGTTGGTCACGTAAAAAAACTAACCCAAAATCAGTGATCAGCGCATTGAATTACCCTGGAAAACACCATTTTCTTGTTTTTCGTTTCTAGACCGATTTCGCCAATTTCCACGGCCGATTCGCCCGAAATCGTCACGATTCAGCATGTAAAGTTGCTCATGTAAGAAAACTAACCCAAAATCCGTGATCAGCGCATTGAATTACCCTGGAAAACACTCTTTTCTTGTTTTTCGTTTCTAGACCGACTTCGCCAATTTCCACGGCCGATTCGCTCGAAATCGTCACGATTCAGCATCTAAAGTTGCTCACGTAAGAAAACTAACCCAAAATCCGTGATCAGCGCATTGATTTCCTACGGACTAGACCTTTTTCCTATTATTTTTCGTAGCTCAGACAAAATTTGTAAGAGTGAAAAGCTGATACCCAGTCGAAATGCTACGAACTGTAAAAAATGCACAATTTTGACAAAAAAATGCCCGGGCAAAAATTTTTTCACAATCTACGGATGAAATTACCCCAGGAAACATTTTTGTTCGACTGTGAAAGTGTCGCAGGTAAAAATTGAAAGGGCGCACACTTAAAACCAGGTGAAAACCCTGCGAACTTTTAAAAATGCCCAATTTTTAACCCAAAACAAGGTCTGGGTAAAAAATTAATTTAATTTTCAAAATCTCCGGATGGAATTACCCCAGGAAACATTTTTGTTCGACTGTGAAAGTGTCGCAGGTAAAAATTGAAAGGGCGCACACTTAAAACCAGGTGAAAACCGTGCAAACTTTTAAAAATGCCCAATTTTTACCCAAAAACAGGGTCTGGGTAAAAAATTAACCCAATTTTCAAAATCTCCGTATGGAATTACCCCAGGAAACATTTTTGTTCGACTGTGAAAGTGTCGCAGGTAAAAACTGAAAGGGCGCACACATGTTGATTACATACCAGAAAAAAAAAAATAGAAAGAGAAAGAAGTAACACGATTTTCAGAATAGGTTTTTCGTGTCTAGAGCGTATGAAAAATCGTCCGATGAAAATTTTTTCGCGGCTCCAAGCACAACTTTGGGTGTTCGTTTCGTGTGCACAGAACCAAGTTTGTGGCTTATACTATGCTCGCTGCAGGGCAGCGAGAAAGTTTGAAAAACGCGCGCGAGGGGAAAACGGCTCATATAATGCGTGATGCGCTGTCCGCTCGCTGACGCTCGCTCGCGCATCCGCATGATAACAGTCAATCAAAGCAAGATCACTCCACTATTCAGTGAAGAAGCGCTCAGCACAACATGGAGAGTATGGCGTGCTGATGCTCTATAATCTGGCGATGTGTCAACATATTGTCATCAACATATTGACGACACAGAAGCAATGAGCGTCATCAAGTAACGCGTCTCAACAAAATGAGCGTATTTAAAGCGGTGGAAGAAATAAATTTATTTATGTCGAGTCGACCGGACCTAATAGGCATGCATTCAGTTGTTTTATTCTGAAACTCGATTTTGACGCACGGTTTGTCTCTCTGTTCTCTCCAATTTTATTTCAACAACAGCGTCATGCCGTGTCGGCAGCAGCGACAAATGTGATCAAATTCAGCCTTAATGCCATTACGGTCTACATTACAATCCAGAAATAAGGTTACGATTTTGTTTCCATACAGAATGAAACACAACCTCTAAAAGTCGTTATGCAAGCTCCAGAGCGTGCGCGCGTTAAAACATACAGAATAACAAAGTTTCGAGACGCTTTAGAACTCCGTGTGTCTTCTGTTTGCTTTCAAATCGTCGAAATCGCTGATTAGCGTGCAAATTTTCTCTGCCCGTTTGGTTCCTCTGAACTACACGGACAGAAAGCAGAAAAATAGATTGACTTTAAACGAATTTGAACGCGCACACACACACCAAAAAAGCTTAGTTTGATTACGCCAGATTAGAATGTAACAGCGCGACTAACGAGTGGATAATGCGGTTATCCCCCACGGTTGTTGCCCCAATGTTTTCGGTTTATCTTCGGTGTCTTGAGTCTATTGCGGTGCCTAATATGACTGTGTGAGTGAATTTTACACAATGACATTTAGGACGGCCGGTTGTGTAGTTAACCAATCAGTTTTGTTGTTGATAAACACTGCGTTGGGCGAGTTGGAAAAGATAGAACGAGATTCGCACAAACCCCATAATCTGTTAAATGGCTTAAAATTAACCCATCCACAGGCGTGAAAAACTAAAATCCCATACATGCACACATCCACATTCAATCAGTGAGGTTGCATGGAAGAAAATCACACGCAGCTCATCGTGACACATAATTACATTTACGGTTGTGTGTAAAAACCGCAAAACGATTTCTACTGTGGTTTGTTTGTTGGATTCAAGGGAACATATTTTTAAAGGGTTACAGTAAACCGTGTTGTGTGTGTATCGCATGTGAGTGGGATGTGCATGACCAATTAATTGAACTCGAGGCGCTTTAATTGAATTATGTGATGTAATAATTCAATTACTCTTGCTTAACGGTTTTTTATTCTCTGGCAGCCAAGGAATAAAGTGCGATTGTTTGTTCCATCACAGTATTATACTGTGAACGAGAATTTTCTTCATTTTAAAAAAGATTGTTACATCATTTTCTTTTTAGGGCTGAATTTGCAAGAAAGTTACGTGTGGAAAATGTGCAGGAATTACAAAACACAAAACACATAATTCATTCGCGGCCCGCCCGGCACACATTGGAAGAACAAATATTTGAATTCGCTCTCTGAGTAATGAATGCTTGTTTATTGAAATAAAAGCATGTCAATACGTATAAACTGAGCGTTATATGTTTTTCTCTCTCTCCAAAACCATTGAGTTACACGCTAAGTACGTACGAAGTCGATACATCTTTTAGTTAAAATTCCACAATTTTTTTTAAAACTAGCCTTTTTACACCAGCATATCGAATTTCTTCCACCGATGTGAATTGTTATCAGATACACATGTTTTATTGCACGTATAAACAACGAACTGGCGGCGTCCTAAAATGAATGGAAAGAAAATCAGTTCATCGTCCGTAATCGTCAGCGCAGAAAAAAAATGTCGCAGCACACTGCTCCACTACAGCAGCGTCGCGTTGCTGTGAAAGAGCGCGACACACAGCTGTGGCAGGCCACCGGACGCCTGCGGAATTGGCTGCGGCTATTCGGTCTGTACCTCCGCGACCGCAACCAGTTGAACGGCACCGCCGAGCGGTTGATCGAGTTGCTCCGTCTGTTGATCGTGTTGATCGTGTTGATCTGTAGCACTGTGATGCTGGTCAATCTTGTTGACAGCATTCATGTGCACAAGAACTTGCTGGGCAGTGAGCAAATGCGCAAGCTGAGCATCGTTATTTGGTACATACAGGTCTGTGAGATTTTTTTGTTCTATTGTGATGCACATTAATAGCGTAACAAAGACGCACACAATGTGAACCAACCTGTCAACACAAACATTCACATGCCGTGTGGCCGACTCTAGATTTCTTGCAACAACTTTAATTTGATTTAAGCTCACTTTCCCACAATTACACGTATTCCTGATCCTGAGGAACACGAAAGGTAGAAAAACTGTGTGTGGAAAGCAAATACACCAGAAATACTTCGGGAATTCACAGTTTTGGCACTTTACTGTCCGTGGAAAACTGTGTGTGGAGAGCAAATACACCAGAAATACTTCGGGAATTCACAGTTTTGGCACTTTACTGTCCGTCGCATCTTGATTTTTTGAATAAATATGAATCACTGACTTTGGTTCCACCTTCAGCAGCAGAATTCGAGCCTACGATCCCATTTTGTTACCGTTTTATTTTGTCTCAGATGATGTTTGCAGAATAAAAAACACGATTTATGCTATGGACTGTAATACTGCGTCTTTATTATTGCGTTTCAGAAAGTTTTTAGGTAGTAAAAGTTTCACGCGCTCCAGGAAAACCACACAGCTGAGGAAAAAATGATCACATGCAAAAACGCTTTGTCAATGCTGTATAAACGCCGTTCGTTCACGCGAAAGTTGCATCCTGCAGTGCATCCCGCACTGCAAACTGCACTGAATTTTGGAGTACATTTATTGAACATCTTTAAAACTATGCAGTCGAGTCAGTTTCAGTCATTTTTTAAGATGCAGTACAGGATGCAGTGCAGTTTTGCTTGCAGTGCAGGGAGGGTTTGCAGTGCAGGGTGCAACTGTGTTTTATTTGCACTTCAGGGTATTGCGTCGATCTACTTTCTCGCAAAATGGCAAGTGCTCGGACAGCTGCGCGAGTTCTCCGTGCACGTGGAAGCGTTCTCCGGTGGCGTCGGTGTGATGAAACAACGCAATCGCATTCGAAGACGCATCAACGCAATCATAATACAGGTTCGGTATTGTTTGTTGCATCATTCGAACTGCACGATCTTTGATAAACTGATTAATTCAGTACATCGTTTTTGCTATTTCTAAGGGCGCATTCATGTTTTAGTGAGCGCGCAGCTATATTTTTGATCACTAAATATTGCAACATGAATTAATCACCAAATACTGCAACATGAATTACCGTAAAGTCTTGCATATAAGGTCTCCTTCCCTTATATAAATTTGAAAATCAAAAATTTCTAAAAAAGTGGAATTTCGTGTGACAGCCTTATAAGCGGGAGGAGGTCTTATAAAGCGAACATTAGGAATTCCGGGCCTTATAAACGATGTAGTCTTTCGACCATGTCAAAATTTTGAATTTTTTGGTTTCCCGCCGTGTGACACTCCGGGAGGGAGTCTTATAAATGGGAGGAACCTTATATGCAAGACTTTAGGGGTAATCACTAAATACGGCAGCATGAATGCGAAATGCAACATGAATGCAAGAAGTCTTTGTCGTAAAGTCAAAGTTTTTTTTGTCATTCGACTTCGTAAAACTACACATTTTCACCGATGTGCATGTATTTCAGTGGCTAATACTCGGTGCATCGCCAGCAATTTACGTGGGCGTCATCATCTATGTCAGCGTGATAGCCGGATGGGATGGCGTCATCAGCTTTATGGTCAATGGCGGAAAAGGCGACCCAACCCAACTGACCGGCTGGCGGTACACGCTGTTCGACAGCGGTCTCATCATGCCTGCGTTCAGCATGTGCCTGCTGAACATTTTCATCAACACGGCCTCCTATCTGGCACTCTGCGTGTTTTCGGTCAGTGATGTTCCAAGTTGTATTCCACTGTCTTCGAGTAAACACAGCATTAACGTCTCCGGAGATAGCAATTATTTTGGGGCCCACCTGACGTCATCATCAGATGAGTGGAAAGTTTCGCGGTTAACAAATTTGCTCACGATTTTTTCGCGCTATTCTGTTCATCCCTTGCCCACACGATTTCGAAATATCTTGGCATTATATCTTGAAAAAGACCACTCCCTAGTCTGCCTGACCAACATCTCGCCTTGATTGGAGAAGACAAGGACCGTGCCTCATAATATTCGGCCAACTGCACAGGTGTGCTGTTTCGCAGTCTATGGAGAGATCCGGCAGTACAACGACGAACTACGCGAGCATCTGAGCGCTCTGGGCGACTGCGATGTGCTGCTGGATTATCTCGTGCGTCACACCGAACTGAGCAGACTGGTCGAGCGGCTGAACGAGATTTTTCGGTTCGGTTCGAAAAAAAGAAAATCAATCTGTCGCTTTAACAATTATCAATTATCAATTTGTGTGTATTTTTTTGTCTTTGTGCATGCCGCAAAGTCTAGCATATCAGAGCTCTGCAGCTTATGAAGACTTAACCCTCCTCGAAAAGTGTGCGGAGTGTCACACGGCGGGAAACCAAAAGGGAGTAGACCATTAGATATTGTTGGTCACTTTAGTTTCTCCATTAAATGTCTTGTTCACAGCGGGGTTCGAACTTTCCACCTACAGAACGGTAGACAGAAGTCATACACCTGCGCTACAGACGCGACGTTGGAGCTGATCCATCCATAAGGGACGTCGTCGTCGCGTTCATTATGGAAAAAAATTGGAAGAACGAAAATAAACAAAAGAGAATTACAATATGAGCTGTGACCAATCCTCCAGGCCTCCAGTCCTCCTCTCCTTCCCTCAGTTCTCCGCCACCCGGTACACACGGATACAAGTACATAAGAGTTATATTTTTGCGCCGCATTTGTTTTGCTGAAATTCGAAAAAAGCTTTAAAATTATTTTATAATTTTCCTTTCCAGTTTACTCTGACATCACAGCGAAATTCTGTAAACTCTGTGGAAAAACAAAACAATCAGAGATAGCGATTGCAAAACATTGCTGCATGTAATAGCATTATCGTTGCTAACATAGTGTAGGAACTGTACACGCCAGCACCAATGACAAAAAGTTGTTGTCTTCCATTAATTTTCACCCTTTTTTACCAAACCTTTGTTGATTGGTGTGCGAGTATGAATGTAGGCTGCTGAACCGTCCGTCCCGTGAGCCACTGTCTTTGCCACAGAAGGGGACATTAAATTCACCAATGCCACTGCGATACACTTTGTCCTGTGCAAACCAGTGTCAGCGATCTAAAGACTGATTGTTGTTTTAGTGGTTTTAGTGGTCGCTCGCTAAATGCCCGAAATAATGCAAATGTCAAAGTTTCATTTGTCTACAATGTACGAGTACCAGGATTGCCATGTGCAACCGAAATAATGAATAAACGGCGCAAAAATATGGCTCTTATGTAGTTGTACCCGTGTGTACCACATCAGAGACTTGAAAAGAGTTGTCGAGCCAAGTTTCTCACTGCTTACACCTATTAGCCCATATTCCACCTTTTAGATAATTTTTAGATAATCTTTTAGTCTCCCGCATTTTTAGATAATATTCTCACTTTTATAGATACATAAGCCCCGAAGGTCGGACCAAATTTACAATTCGTTGGGCACACATTCTTCTGAAGTTTACATTCGGCAACAACACAGGTTTTTTCATTTTTCGTTTTGGACCTATTTCGTCTATGCTATTTCTATGGCTGATTCGCCCTAAATCGTCACGATTCAGTATGTAGAGTGCCCACATAATAACGTTGAATTACCCAGACTACATCAGTTTCTCATTTTTTGTTTTTGAACCGATTTCGCCAATTTTTCATTTGGAGATCCAATCAAGGTGATAGATCTCCATTTTTGGATCCAGTCGAGGTGGGTCCTCCATTTGTAAATCTACCCTTAGATGCCCACTCCTCAAGTGGTCCTTGATTCCTGGTATTATCGGCACTTGACCCTAGAGTTGACACTCCAAGGGTATGCCTCACGCCAGATGCAGTGCGGCTTTGGCCGCCCACTGTCAGCGGCGTCGCCTCACTAGTATTGGTTACAAAGTGAGGACTTCTGGTATTCTCACTCCTAGGCTTCTGACTTCCCAGACGTCTCAACGTGGAGTTCTTGTTAGCGTGAACCACGGAACATGTTATTGGCGTCGCTGTGTTAGCGTCAGCGCATTGAATTACCTAGGACTACACCAGTTTCTCATTTTTTTGTTTTTGGACCGATTTCGCCAATTTCCACGGCCGATTCGCTCGAACTCATCACGATTCAGTATGTAGAGTGCTCACATAAGAAAACTAACGCAAAACCCGTGATCAGAGCATTGAATTACCCCGGACTACACCAATTTCTCATTTTTTGTTTTTGGTCCGATTTCGCCAATTTCCACGGCCGATTCGCCCGAAATCGTCACGATTCAGTGTGTAGAGTGCTTAAATAAGAAAACTAATTCAAAATACGTGATCAGCGCATTGAATTACCCCGGACTACATCACTTTCTCATTATGACATAGCCGAAAAAAGGGAGAGAAGAATAAGTAACAGCTTGTTCAGAATCGATGTTATGCGTACACAGCGTGTGTAGAAGATCACCACGAAAAAAATTCTCGCGCACATACAACATACCTATGGATTATCTACCTGTGTGCAGGAGAAAAAATTCTCAGCTCCTTTTATGTTCACAATGCGAGGAACAGTAAGTTTGGAATTTTAGCGCGAACGAACAATGGGCCATATTATGCCTGCGTCCGCTGTCCGCTTCGCTAGCGAATGGGCATGATTATGAGCACTAAAATCAGAAACACGACGGCCACAACAACAGCGTCGTCGTCGTCGTCGACATACGTTGAGGGGGTAGTAGACATATTTCGACGGTGGATTAACAGGTGAAACGGAAAAGTTCAAGCTCAAGGTTCCGCCCTGTCAAAATTTGAACAATAAGCACAAGTTTTTTTTTTTTACCGAAAAACGACGAACTGTTCCGTTTCTAATTTTTTATTTCCTCCCACTTACAGGGCCGTCACACAAAATTCCACTTTTTTCCAAAATTTTTCGGCTTTCAAATTTTTATATAAAGGCGCTTTATATACAAGACTGTACGGTAGACAGTTATAAATAAACTCGGTCTCCTCACTGTTGAGACGGAATACCTATGTATCTTATGTCCGCGGTGCCGCGCATATTTGCAGACATTATGTGATGTTTGTCTTCATAACGAACGTACCAACGATGGTTCTATTGGCGTACTCGAAACTGAGAGACAGTGCGACATTGGTGAATCTGGACACTGGCGTGCCGACCGTCTGGATCTTCGTTGGTGCGCTGCTCGCCATTCTGGAATATGCCCTAAAGTTCACGTATCTATCGTTCAAACCGGCCGATATTCACGTAGAGGTGAGTGGTTCATCCATATTGTGTTTCGATTTCGATCTGAGCAAGAAACGTATACCATAGTTCTTGTGGAAAGAAAACCAGTTTCAACCTTGGTGTGGCAATTCAAAATAGCCGACGTGCCTAGCCTGAGCACTATTTCGGGTATTCGGACAACGCTTACCAATGTTGAATTCCCGCATATCATGCAAGAAACTGTTTACCTCTCTGTGCGCGTATTGAGTCTCGGTAATCATAAAAGATAATTATCTAAAAATGCGGGAGACGCATATAAAAGGAGGAATATGGCTTTGTGTAAGCAGTGAGAGACTTGGCTCGACAACTCTTTTCAAGTCTCTGATGTGGTACACACGGATACAAGTACATAAAAGCTATATTTTTGCGTCGCGTTCGTTTTACTGAAAAGCGTAAAAACTTATTTTTAATTGTCCTCTTCAGTTTAGTCTAAAATCACACCATGTGCGAAATTCTGTAAATTCTGTGCAAAAACACAAAAATCATAGCTTGCAAAACATTGCTGCATGTAGCTTTATCATTGTTGCTAACTTACGCACAGCTGTGTACACACCAGCGACAAAAAGGTGTTGTCTTCCGATGATTTTCACCCTTTTATCAAACTCTAGTGGCAGGATAAACTGTCTGTCCCGTGAGTCGTTCGTTGCCTTTACCACAGAAGGAGACCTTGCGTTCCCCAATGCCTCTGCGATACACTTTGTCCTGGACAAACCAGTATCAGTGATCCGAAGTCTCAACGTTATTTTAGTGGTTTTAGTGGTCGCTAAATGCCCGAAATACGGTATGGCCGATTAAACATGGCAGCTTTTTTCAGGGTTCAAGGAGCGCGCGAATTTTGAATGAAAGAAAAAAGATCTTCAGAAACCAAACTGCGTGCCTAATTTGACCAATTTTTGAAAACCAATGGATTATCCGCGCTATTCTGTGCATTCTTTCTCCCTTGCACACATGATTGGGAATTATGTTGGCATTTTTGAAAAAGACAACTCCTAGTCTGCGACTGATCCCGCCTTGATGGACTGCCTAATTCGGCCGTACTGTACTGCAAATGTTAAAGTTTCAATTGTCTACAAAGTACATGTGCAACCGAAATAATGAATAAACGGCGCAAAAATATGGCTCTTATGTACTTGTATCCGTGTGTACCACATCAGAGACTTGAAAAGAGTTGTCGAGCCAAGTCTCTCACTGCTTACACAAAGCCATATTCCTCCTTTTATATGCGTCTCCCGCATTTTTAGATAATATTCTGACTTTTACATGAGCCCCGAAGGTTTCGCTAAATTCCACGGCCGATTCGCCCGAAATCGTCACGATTCAGTATGTAGAGGTGCTCACACAAGAAAACTAACCCAAAATCCGTGATCACCGCATTGAATTACCCTGGAAAAAACCGTTTTCCTGTTTTTCATTTCTGGACCGATTTCGCCAATTTCCACGGACGATTCGCCCGAAATCGTCACGATTCCGTATATAGAGTTGCTCACATAAAAAACTAACCCAATGCCTCTGCGATACACTTTGTCCTGGACAAACCAGTATCAGGGATCCGAAGTCTGATCGTTATTTTAGTGGTTTTAGTGGTCGCTAAATGCCCGAAATACGGTATTACCGATGAAACGTGGCAGCTTTTTTCAGGGTTCAAGGAGCGCGCGAATTTTGAATGAAAGAAAAAAGATCTTCAGAAACCAAACTGAGTGCCTAATTTGACCAATTTTTGAAAACCAATGGATTATCCGCGCTATTCTGTGCATTCTTTCTCCCTTGCACACATGATTGGGAATTATGTTGGCATTTTTGAAAAAGACAACTCCTAGTCTGCGACTGATCCCGCCTTGATGGACTGCCTAATTCGGCCGTACTGTACTGCAAATGTTAAAGTTTCAATTGTCTACAAAGTACATGTGCAACCGAAATAATGAATAAACGGCGCAAAAATATGGCTCTTATGTACTTGTATCCGTGTGTACCACATCAGAGACTTGAAAAGAGTTGTCGAGCCAAGTCTCTCACTGCTTACACAAAGCCATATTCCTCCTTTTATATGCGTCTCCCGCATTTTTAGATAATATTCTGACTTTTACATGAGCCCCGAAGGTTTCGCTAAATTCCACGGCCGATTCGCCCGAAATCGTCACGATTCAGTATGTAGAGGTGCTCACACAAGAAAACTAACCCAAAATCCGTGATCAGCGCATTGAATTACCCTGGAAAAAACAGTTTTCCTGTTTTTCATTTCTGGACCGATTTCGCCAATTTCCACGGACGATTCGCCCGAAATCGTCACGATTCCGTATATAGAGTTGCTCACATAAAAAACTAACCCAATGCCTCTGCGATACACTTTGTCCTGGACAAACCAGTATCAGTGATCCGAAGTCTGATCGTTATTTTAGTGGTTTTAGTGGTCGCTAAATGCCCGAAATACGGTATTACCGATGAAACATGGCAGCTTTTTTCAGGGTTCAAGGAGCGCGCGAATTTTGAATGAAAGAAAAAAGATCTTCAGAAACCAAACTGAGTGCCTAATTTGACCAATTTTTGAAAACCAATGGATTATCCGCGCTATTCTGTGCATTCTTTCTCCCTTGCACACATGATTGGGAATTATGTTGGCATTTTTGAAAAAGACAACTCCTAGTCTGCGACTGATCCCGCCTTGATGGACTGCCTAATTCGGCCGTACTGTACTGCAAATGTTAAAGTTTCAATTGTCTACAAAGTACATGTGCAACCGAAATAATGAATAAACGGCGCAAAAATATGGCTCTTATGTACTTGTATCCGTGTGTACCACATCAGAGACTTGAAAAGAGTTGTCGAGCCAAGTCTCTCACTGCTTACACAAAGCCATATTCCTCCTTTTATATGCGTCTCCCGCATTTTTAGATAATATTCTGACTTTTACATGAGCCCCGAAGGTTTCGCTAAATTCCACGGCCGATTCGCCCGAAATCGTCACGATTCAGTATGTAGAGGTGCTCACACAAGAAAACTAACCCAAAATCCGTGATCACCGCATTGAATTACCCTGGAAAAAACCGTTTTCCTGTTTTTCATTTCTGGACCGATTTCGCCAATTTCCACGGACGATTCGCCCGAAATCGTCACGATTCCGTATATAGAGTTGCTCACATAAAAAACTAACCCAATGCCTCTGCGATACACTTTGTCCTGGACAAACCAGTATCAGTGATCCGAAGTCTGATCGTTATTTTAGTGGTTTTAGTGGTCGCTAAATGCCCGAAATACGGTATTACCGATGAAACATGGCAGCTTTTTTCAGGGTTCAAGGAGCGCGCGAATTTTGAATGAAAGAAAAAAGATCTTCAGAAACCAAACTGAGTGCCTAATTTGACCAATTTTTGAAAACCAATGGATTATCCGCGCTATTCTGTGCATTCTTTCTCCCTTGCACACATGATTGGGAATTATGTTGGCATTTTTGAAAAAGACAACTCCTAGTCTGCGACTGATCCCGCCTTGATGGACTGCCTAATTCGGCCGTACTGTACTGCAAATGTTAAAGTTTCAATTGTCTACAAAGTACATGTGCAACCGAAATAATGAATAAACGGCGCAAAAATATGGCTCTTATGTACTTGTATCCGTGTGTACCACATCAGAGACTTGAAAAGAGTTGTCGAGCCAAGTCTCTCACTGCTTACACAAAGCCATATTCCTCCTTTTATATGCGTCTCCCGCATTTTTAGATAATATTCTGACTTTTACATGAGCCCCGAAGGTTTCGCTAAATTCCACGGCCGATTCGCCCGAAATCGTCACGATTCAGTATGTAGAGGTGCTCACACAAGAAAACTAACCCAAAATCCGTGATCAGCGCATTGAATTACCCTGGAAAAAACCGTTTTCCTGTTTTTCATTTCTGGACCGATTTCGCCAATTTCCACGGACGATTCGCCCGAAATCGTCACGATTCCGTATATAGAGTTGCTCACATAAAAAACTAACCCAAATTCCGTGATCAGTGCATTGAATTACCATGGAAAACACCGTTTTCTTGTTGTTCATTTCTGGACTGATTTCGCCAATTTCCACGGCCGATTCGGCCGAAATCGTCACGATTCAGTATCTAGAGTTGCTCACATAAAAAACTAAACCAAAATCCGTGATCAGCGCATTGAATTACCCTGGAAAACACCGTTTTCTTGTTTTTCTTTTCTGGACCGATTTCGCCAATTTCCACGGCCGATTCGGCCGAAATCGTCACGATTCAATGTCTAGAGTTGCTCACATAAAAAACTAACCCCCAAAATCCGTGATCAGCGCATTGAATTACCCTGGAAAACACCGTTTTCTTGTTTTTCATTTCTGGACCGATTTCGCCAATTTCCACGGCCGATTCGGCCGAAATCGTCACGATTCAGTGTATAGAGTTGCTCACATAAAAAAACTAACCCAAAATCCGTAATCAGCGCATTGAATTACCTTGGAAAACTTCGCTTTCTTGTTTTTTCTTTTCTGGACCGATTTCGCCAATTTCCACGGCCGATTCGGCCGAAATCATCACGATTCAGTGTCTAGAGTTGCTCAAATATAAAAACTAACCCAAAATCCGTGATCAGCGCATTGAATTACCCTGGAAAACACCGTTTTCTTGTTTTTCATTTCTGGACCGATTTCGCCAATTTCCACGGCCGATTCGGCCGAAATCGTCACGATTCAGTGTATAGAGTTGCTCACATAAAAAAACTAACCCAAAATCCGTGATCAGCGCATTGAATTACACTGGAAAACTTCGTTTTCTTGTTTTTCATTTCTGGACCGATTTCGCCAATTTCCACGGCCGATTCGGCCGAAATCGTCACGATTCAGTGTATAGAGTTACTCACATAAAAAAACTAACCCAAAATCCGTGATCAGCGCATTGAATTACCCTGGAAAACTTTGTTTTCTTGTTTTTCATTTCTGGACCGATTTCGCCAATTTCCACGGCCGATTCGGCCGAAATCGTCACGATTCAGTGTATAGAGTTGCTCACGTAAAAAAACTAAACCAAAATCCGTGATCAGCGCATTGAATTACCCTGGAAAACACCGTTTTCTTGTTTTTCTTTTCTGGACCGATTTCGCCAATTTCCACGGCCGATTCGGCCGAAATCGTCACGATTCAGTATCTAGAGATGCTCAGGGCAAAAAAATTAACTTAATTTTCAAAATCTCCGGATGGAATTACCCCAGGAAACAATTTTGTTCGACTGTGAAAATGCCGCAAGTAAAAATTGAAAGCGCGAACACATGTAACCAGGTCAAAACCTACGAACCTTTAAAAATGCCCAATTTTTTACCCAAATAAAAGTTGGAGCAAAAAAGTAACTAGATTTTCAAAATCTGCAGATGAAATTACCCCAGGAAACTTTTTTATTCGGTTATGGAACAACTTCAGACAAAAATTGAAAGGGCGAACACTTAAAACCCGGTGAAAACCCTGCGAACTTTTAAAAATGCCCAATTTTTTACCCAAAAACATGGTCTGGGCAAAAAATTAACCTAATTTTCAAAATTTCCGGGTGGAATTACCCCAGGAAACATTTTTGTTCGGCTATGAAAATGCCCCAGTTAAAAATTGAAAGGGCGAACACATGTTGATTACATAGCTGAAAAAAAGGAGAAACAAGAATAAGTAACCAAGATTTCAGAATAGGTTTTTCGTGTCTACAACGGACGTAAAGAAGTCTGGTGGAATTTTCTCTTCGGCACAGTTAGCAACCACTGCAGGTCTCTTAGTGTGCACAGTAACAAGTTTCCAGCATGTATGTTCGTTGCGGTAGGACAACGCGTAAATTTTGAAAACCCGCGCAGGTCCATATTCAGCCATATAATGCGTGATGCGCTGTCCGCTCGCTGGCGCTCGCTCGCGCATCCGCATGATAGTTATTTCATCAGGAAGAGGTGGGTTGTGTTTGTGACATGCTAAAGTTTTCTTTTTTGAATAATTTCAGATGCGAGCAACCGAAACAATGTTACGTCAGGAGCAGTCGATCTGGAAACCGCATGACGAAAAGGTCGAAACAATTGAAATTCATTGTTGTTTATGAATCCACAAGTGAAGTAAACGTTTTTTACATTTGATCTAAAAACCTGCAAAGACTGACTTCATGCATATGTCTTGCCTTGTATGTATATCTACGATGTAGTTGCAGCGTCATAGCATCGCTGTGATTTTTTGCGATCGTTTCGATGCGCCTCGATTTTCAATATCGATTGGGGGTTTCTCATTGATCAACAAACCGCTACTGGTCACCGTAAGTGCGAGAAATCTGCTGTTTCTATTTGTTTTTTTCTCAAATTATAACACTTCCGTCAGCTTATTTAAAAAAACTTCATGTTCAGTTGCTATCAATGGCAGCCACCTATCTGACGTTACTGCTGCAGTTCAAACAGCAAGTTGATTCGAGCCCGGACCTGACACCGGCGGTCAACGGGTCGAAACTGGGAAACAACACTGGTTTTTGAAATTTCTTGCTCAGAAAAATATTTCTGTTGCTTTTGTTGTTCGGTTCCATTGTGTACTGCACAGCAACAAGAGAAACGTGATACATACAATGTAGACTACATCTTGTGAAACGTGAAACACACATTGCAAACAGTGCTAGCCAGTCAGTCCACTCTTAACAAAAAAAACTGCATTGAAACAAAAGGTAAAGCGTTTTTTGTCTTATTTTCTTATCATCAACCTTACTGAAAGCTGACCGATAAAAAGACTCCAGCAATTCTAAGGCGCAATTGTGGGCGCGCAGATTCCAGCGAATGTGCTGTCTGGTACCTGGGTTTTGTTGGCTTTGACATCACAAAACGCTCGCTATATCCCAATAATGTCATGCGTCATCACCGTTCCATACGCTCACCGCCCCCGGATGTTTCTCGTCGATCACATCAGTCTCGTTATTATTATCGCAGTTCGACACATCATCACCCGCATCCGCGATCACATCAGCCTCCTCAGCCTCATCATCCTCATCATCAGCAGCTAGACTGCTTTTCGTCGCCGTCCACCGGACGCTGTTCCGTTCGACGCTGGCGCGTTTCGTCTCCGGCAACGCACGCCACAGCAGCAGCCAGGTGGCGGCGCCGAGCAGTGTCATCGGCACCAACGCATACGCGTCCAGTAGGAGTTGCAGAATGGGAAAGAGGAAGAGAATGCCGCCGGAGACGGTGAACGCCAGCACGAGCATCGCCGAGTACGCCGCTGGGCGCGCGCGATACGGCAGCAGGTCGGACAGCAACGTGACGCCCATCCAGTCGGGGCCGACGGCGCAGCCCCACGCGACGCCGGTGGCGCATGAAATGCGGCAAACACACACGTTTTTTGGCGTTTTTTGCTGTCCGGATCTCGCTTACTGGTTCTTTTTTTAAACATGAAGGTATCACCAGAGTCCGGCGTTGCTTGGTGTGGACGTCTGGAGCGCCCTAAGGGGTGTCGACCCACTTTGGTATTATTAATTTTTTGGGGTTCTGCATCTCAATGCTTGTGCAGACGTAGTAAGGAAACTAGTTTCAATATTCATGTGACAATTCAAAATATCACTTAAATGAGTCGGCTCTGTTTAGCGGACTCGGATCACTTTGCCAATATTGAATTCCCGCGTCACGCATGAAACTGCAAACATGCATACGCGCGCATTGAGTCTCGAGACCAACATAGAGACAATATGCCGTTTAACAATATTGCACGCGAAACACAACGAGAAAGCGCTTGTGGTAGCTTCAACACATCTTTACATCTTTAAGAATGAGCGCGTCAAATTGCAACCAATCAACCGATCGCATGCTAGTGATGTTTGCGCTCAACATCAGAAAGAAAAAAAACAGAAAAAATCATCAATATGAAAAGCGAAACATGGATAATAACAAACAACCCACCAACTGTACATAAGACCGTCTTCAGCGAACTATTCGGCTCGAGCGAAATCTCGGCCATTGTCGTGATCGCCAAACCAACGACAGCCAGTGCGAGCCCGCCGAGCTGCAACGGCCGCCGACCAAGCCTGTCCACGAGCAGCACGGCGACGATGTTCAACGCGAACGGCGGCAACAGCACGAGGACAAGTGTCGCGAGCTGTGCGTGCGCAATGCCGAACTGTTGGAAGAGACCGGTGGAGTAGTGGAGCACGATGTCGCCGCCGGATAAACAGCAGGACACGAGCGTCAGGGCGCACAGGAGAAACGGAATTCGCAACTGGCGATTCCTGAGCAGTTCTTGGAGGCCTGAATGGTCGAGGAAGATGACCTCGAATTAGTAGATGTACTCCAAAACTGACATTACGAACGAATGATTTCAGGCAGTGTTTTAGCCTGGGCTAACCCAGAGAAACACACAGAACGCCGTCGAGTTGGCCGCCCATCGAGTTTTCTCTGTCATTAAGTGCCTATACACCCCTCAGCGGGGCTCGATCCCCCGAACGCACAGACAAGATATAGTCTAACGCGCTACCACCAAGGCCCCGAGGGTTACATTGAAAACGCCAATAAAAACTTTGTTGCCGTATTAGACTTTTAAACTTAGAAGGTGTGGGGTTTGGTGGTCTCTCCGGCAAAGGATCAAACCCAGCAGTCACCGCGTAGTTCAAACATGTACCATCTCCTATTTTTGTATTGCCTTTTATTGACTACAGAATAAGTTTCGGTGTGAGGACACCCGGTCGCTGAACTTGCGCCAACAAAACTCCCGAGTTTTTAACATTTTCCAGTTGTTTTGCAACCCGCCGCGGGAGCGGAGTTCCAAATTTCAAAAAAAACACAAAAACGACACGCATACCGATTCGCTGTTCGTGAACGATCTGGTTCTCGCGAAGGCAATCCGCCTCGAGTCGGTCGACATCGGCTCGTTTACCATGGTAGAACCGCAAGGACTTCGAAAAGCCAACTGAATCGTTCGATCGAATCAGGAGATCGTTCGGCGAATGTGGAAACCATCGAGTGAGACTGAGGTGAACGAACGCTGCGGTGGACGGCACCAGGAACAGAGTCGACCAGCAGCACGGCTGACCGGCCAGTTCCGGCAGTGCCAGAATCACCGCCAATATTCCCCAGGACCTGCACGCAATCCAGGATCGCTTTGTGTGTTTTTGTGTTGCTGTGCCTCCTCCGCTGAATTATCCACGGATTCAGAGTGTTTCGATAATTTAACGCGAGTGTACATGTAGCAGTGGTGTGCTGATCAAGTATGAGCGGGCGTGTTGATTTCACGACGAGATTTCCTATGTAAAATACCAGCACACCGGTGTTCGTAGTAATCCGGTAGTTTCTTTTTTGCCGTAACATTTGGCCAGAAAAACTCGCTTCTAGGTTTTTTTGCCAATCAGTCTTAATTGGGTTTCGGCTCAATCAGGTTCGGCTCAATCGGGCTCGGCTGAATCGTGCTTGTGTGAATCTGGTTAGAGGTACGTATCTAAATAGATACAAGCCCGATTGAGCCAAACCCGATTGAGCGGAGCCAGATTAAGACTGGCCCGATTGAAACTAACCAGATTGAGACTGGCCCAATTGAGGCCGGACCTAGATTGAGTCTGGCCAATATGAGACGGACCCTAGCTGAAATTATAACACCCTAATTGGTGCGCTAAATCTGTTTTCCATATGCAGATACATTCGATCAGACACGCTCTAACTTCTTTCGTGGGAGCTTTGCATTGTGTGAGACATAGTGACAGGTGCAAACAAACACAGCGCACACCACCGACTTGGTGCCGATCGCCGCCGACGACGCCGTCAAACCGCGCCAGCGATCCGGCGTGCACTCGGCCAGATAGACGCTCGTGAACCACGAGAACACGCGAGCGCAGCCGGTGACGGCGCGAAACGCGAGGAACAACTGCAGTCAAATGTTGAGGGTGCATGGCAAAACAGACTATGAGGAATATACCGCAAATGCAGAGCTCAAAAGTGCAAAGTTGAAGCACCAGTTCAAAGTTGACTCATCATACTTGTTCTGAAGTTTTCATCATATTGAAAGCTCTGAAAAAGAAACTGATCTGCAGGTGACACCTCAAACGAGTTCATGACCACCGACAGGTACAGGCCGCAACTTGCGATCACCACTATAATGTTGGTCGTTATCATTGCCGTTGTACGTCGTGTGAACCATCGCGATGCGTACTCAACCAGATAGCACGACGCGATTGCGCCGACCGGGTAGGCGGCAGCTGAACTTGATTGATGGACTGACTGATTGATTGATTGATTGATTGATTGATTGAATTGAATTGAAGCAGCTCACCTGTGCAGGACCAGAAAACAGCGACTTGATAGCTGCCATCCATGCTGTCGTTGTAATGGGCGCTGTAAGAGCGATTAGCGAATTCTTTCAAAAACACTTCCAGTGGATTCATGATGGTCAAAAAGAAACCGGCGGAAAACCCAAGAGCACAATGCACCGCCGAAGTAATCGCCAATTTGAATGGAATCATTTTTTATAGGAGAAATTATGGACTGTATTGCAGGAGAGGCGAGCTGTACACAACTGAAAAAAATCATTGAGAGAAATTGTAGAGTGGTTTTAGAAATGACAACATACTTTTCAGAACGATATCAGTAATAAAAAAAACCCACAAGACACTTGTTAGACGCATTTTTTTCATTGTTTGCGTTCACATCTTTGATAATTTTAAAACATGTTTGTTCATCGAATTATTCTTCCTCAAGGAGTCCAAAGTTCCGCTGACCAACAAAAGATTATTATGACGAAGGCACCACACGGTTGAAAGATGTTATGTAATATTTTTTCAGACAACAACTAAAAAAAGATGGACACGACACTTGACATCACGAAAAACGTTTTAAAAATGCAGTTTCTAGTCTAGCTGACAAAATTTTTTTTTGAGATTTGTCAAAAAAGTCGGTGAAAGCGCTGAAGCTTTTTTGACGAATCACCGTCAGCTTTGGCGAAAGTTCTGATGGAAGACTTGTAAAATCGAAAACGGCACATTGTACTTTCACTGGATAGATGGATAACATTATAGCGAGAAGCACTGTTTTTCAGAAACACCACATGTGATGTGGGCTTTTCCTGGAAAGTGAGCTTGCGCTATTAATTTAACGCCCCACTGCTTGCCGACAAAAAAAGCAGCTGCGGTGCGTCGATCACAAGTATACAGTGAATTGAAGGAATAAAATTTCTGTGAAAAGTTTTTTGTATCAAGTCTCTAACTTAACAGAGCCTTGAAATACAGCTCTGTTTGACATGGTAATGCTTGGAATGCAGCTCTGTACTTGTAACATGAAAAGTTTGCTGTTTGCGGTTTCACCAGGTTGTTGTTGTTGTCCTTTTTTACCGCCAGTACGGATGGGTGTCGCACCAACTTCGCGTCAGTCAGGCTGCACGGTGGCGACATTTGTCGACCGACCACCTTCAGAACGCGAAGGCTCGCAATCGGACGCTCGTGCAGTACAGCCGTTGCATCCGGCAGGTATGACCTATTTTTTCGAACCTGTCCGACTGAAATGACGTCATGTGCCGCAAAACATGCACTTGTCGTTCGCACAGCAAACCAGACTTTCCGTGTAGCCGATTTCTTCCCGTAAACAAATGGTGAATGTCGAATCAATCACACCAAACTGACATTTTAGTGCTGTGCTTTAGCAGAGACGGTCGTTTTTTAAGCTAATGACGTCATTTTAGTCCGGACACGTTTGAATAAATCAACAATACATGCATGCAGTGCCGCGCACCGTTGCCATGCCCAGACAGAGCGTAGCCAGACAGGCTCCAGACATCAGGCTCCAGACATCAGGCTCGGAGCACAAAGCTCCAGACATCAGGCTCCAGACATCAGGCTCGGGGCACAAGGCTGCAGACATCAGGCTTCAGACATTAGGCTCCAGACATCAGGCTCGGGGCACAAGGCTCCAGACATCAGGCTCCAGACATCAGGCTCCAGACATCAGGCTCCAGACATCAGGCTCCAGACATCAGGCTCCAGACATCAGGCTCCAGACATCAGGCTCCAGACATCAGGCTCCAGACATCAGGCTCGGGGCACAAGGCTCCAGACATCAGGCTCGGGGCACAAGGTTCCAGACATCAGGCTCGGGGCACAAGGTTCCAGACATCGGGCTCCAGACATCAGGCTCGGGGCACAAGGCTCCAGACATCAGTCTCCAGACATCAGGCTCGGGGCACAAGGCTCCAGACATCAGGCTCCAGACATCAGGCTCGGGGCACAAGGCTCCAGACATCAGGCTCCAGACATCAGGCTCCAGACATCAGGCTCGGGGCACAAGGCTCCAGACATCAGGCTCGGGGCACAAGGCTCCAGACATCAGGCTCGGGGCACAAGGTTCCAGACATCGGGCTCCAGACATCAGGCTCGGGGCACAAGGCTCCAGGCACCAGCCAGATCTGCGTTTTTACGGTTTTACGAGAATGAGTAATGCTTGGATGTTGGTCCGAAACTTGGTTCCAAAGTAGCAGAAAAATATAATTGGCCGTTGGTTTTTGCACAACCCATGTTCGATTCTCCCCCGACTTTTCGCACACCGTGTGTTGGTGGTAACACCAGCCAACTTGCTGGGATGACCCCGGTACCCCACAGATTTGCCAGGCTCCACATGCTTGTGGTTTTTTACTTAATGCAGCCAAAATTTGCACTTTCGTCATATGCAAGTGTTTTCTTGTGACTTGTGACTTGTACTGTACTTCTACTTTACCTGGACCTAAAAAAACATTGTTTTCACGTCACGTTTGTTTTCACTTAAAACCAATTATACTCTGGAGAAAAACCTTAGTCTTTGCGTCACCGTGCCCTGAAAACCAAGAAATAAGCACACTTTTATAACAGCTGCATTTTAAAATTAATCAGTACACAACAGCCCTCTTTTTATAGACTTCATGAATGTACGTACGATAACGACATATAGCTTTAACAAAGCTGATTAATGCTTTCTCGCATATAAAAACTCCAAACTCAAGAACATGCATATCAAATACACTGTACCCATACGAGGGATATTAGGTAAATGAGAGAGCCAGCCAAAGATTTTCAATTTATCGCCTGCATCGACTTGACACCACACATTAACCGCAAATCATGCGATTCTGCTCAGTGCGAAATATTTGGTTATACGGTACAACGATCGTTCCTTTGTTTAACCCGTACGAGTTTCACTGAAACCCATGTTCAAACTTCAAATAACCGTTCAGTGTAAAGTTTTGCTTTTTCGCTTCAACTTGTTTTTGCCGGAGCATTATCGAATGCCCTAGTTTTAAAGAAGACTGCAAGAGCGTTTCGATACCCAATACGGTATTGATACGGTAATCCGATTATTTGAAGCGTTTCTTGATGACACATTTGAGGTGCAGTTATTACATACCGTAAAGTCTTGCATATAAGGTTCCTCCCACTTATAAGACCCCCACCCAAAAGTGGGCGGAGTGTCACACGGCGGGAAACCAAAATATTCAAATTTTTAACTTGGTCGAAATCCCACTCCGTTTATAAGGCCCGGAATTCCTAATCTTCGCTTTATAAGACCTCCTCCCACTTATAAGGTTGTCACACAAAATTCCACTTTTTTCAGAAATTTTTGATTTTCAAATCTATATAAGGAGACCTTATATGCAAGACTTTACGGTATATGTATGTGCCAAGAACAAGATCAGTAAACATCGCGTCGTAAGTTCATGCATACTCTTACGGTTGAGTGGCTGCACAAACTGCTTGACTTTTATTTCAGCTCTCTGTCAACAACGATTGGATTAGTTGGTTTATTTTCTGCATCATAAGTTTCAGGACTTCATTGGCGTGTGGATAATCTGCTTTTTGTCCGGATTCTTTGAATTTCCTGTGAAAAAAACACGCCGCCATTGAAAGCGAAACTTTTTTTCTGAAAAAGTCGCGTGATGATTGAGTGGGAAAATACAGGCGAAATCGTTGGACATAGCTTTTTGATTTCACCTGTGTTTTCCGTCCTGCTCCTGGCATTGTTTCACTTGTTTACGTTTCGTATAAAATCCCCGTCACCCTTTCACTGAAGTTTACTAAAGTTGAGATATCTCATGTTTTTTTGATTATAGAATGTCACAAGAATAAAAAAGTCAGAGAGATGAAAGAAAGAAAGTGAGCTCAACTTACTAGGAACGCAATTTTGCTGGAACTTTGTTGAACTTTGTGCATAGCTTGTCTTTCAGTATACAAGTCTAACCAGCCTTTTCATCCATTCCAAATAAAAGAACATTGAGTGACACAAAATTATGGTAAAAGTGCGACAGAAAATTATTGGCCGTCAAACATCAGCAGATGCGACGCAGACAGCGGCAAGCCCTGAGAACACCTATGATGAGTCTGATGGTGAGTGCTTTCTTTAGTTGAACGCAAGAAGATTTGTAATTCATTTCATCAAAAACTTGAAAATCGTAAAGCAGTTTTTGTATTAGGTTATTAACAGTAGAGTATCCGTGCGTAGTGTTTAGTAGCAGCGGGTTTGGTATGTTCAGTAGCAGGTTCAGTAGTGAGTTCGGTAACGAGTTTAGTAGTGAGTTTAGTAACGGGTTTGTGTGTGCGACTTTAATAGTGAGTTTAGTTAATGTTTTTGTTCTCAATGAGTTGGCGTAGGTGCATTTTTGTATTGGGGTTGGATGATCAATAGTATTTTTTTCAGACAACGCGCAATTCCAAACGTTGCTCAGCACCGATGACCGCCACGACGCCGGCAACAGGTGAGAAGACAAATGATCCGATTTCTAAATGCCGTTTCTGAATAATAATGTGCAAGATTTAATCGGCATATGTCATTACTTATGGGAAATATTCAACGCAGATGCAGAGCTCTTGCCAGTGTACATCAGCATGCCAGTTTGTCTTTTTTGTGACAAAAGGCGTCACATGTTCCTGACACTTGTGAAAGAGGTGGTGATGAACAGAACAGGGCAGAGAAATATAAAAAAAACCTGTAATTTTAACAAATCAATTGGTCTCGCAACCACACCGACCAGGTTGAACCCGCTCTCCACGTCGGCGTCGGTCATGCGCGGCCTGACCTGGATGACGAGCTCGATGCGAAAAAAGGCGCGCAGCAAGTCCACGTGCACACTGGCGACGTCGACCGTTTTGGCGACCGTGGCACCATTGAACGACAACAACAATACGGAGCAGACTGCGAAGCCGTCGTTCGGGCAGGTCAGCGGTGGTGTTTTCTTTTTTTTTTTATCAACGTCAGTTTTGTTTTGCTTCATCGGCTGCGATCTGACATCGCGCGCGATTCGCTGCGGATTCTCCCCGTTATTGAATAGACCGTTGGTAGGCGGTGAACACCAAACGGCGGGCTCAACAGAACAAGCTCCGCCCAAAGGTCAGTGCGTATTTCTACCGCAGCGGCTAAAGCGGATGTCAATGCGGCATGATCAGGGGGACCATCATTTTTTTATAATCGTCGTGTCCGAAATCAATGAAAATCTAAACACAACGGGTGACGTTTGAAATAGATATTGCACTTTCAGATTCCGTCAATTAATGTTCAAGATAATAACGAGACTCAGAAGCAACCTCTCATCGAGTCAACATCGCATTCAATCGTTTCGACCAATCAACACCGTTGCATGATCCTGCTCGTCTCAATCTGTGTTTCGATTTTTTTGGTGAGTTTTCTGCTTGCTGGTTTTTTAACACCGGTTGCACCTAAAGCGCCATTCATGGAGGTTGAAGCGCGCTGAAGCGCGCTGACGCGCTTCACTTTGCTACACATTCACGAAGCAAAAAAACAGCGCGCTTCAGCGTGCGTCAGCGCGCTTCAGTTTTGGAGCACATGCGCATTCACGGACGCGCGCGCTGAAGCGCGCTGACCAGCTTCATCGTGAATGAAGAAATGAAGCTGCGTCAGCCGCTGCGGCTTTTTAGGTTTTTTGCCCATTCACGAACGCGCGCGTTGAAGCGCGCTGACGCGCGCTGAAGTGCGCTATCATGAATGATGAAATGAAGCTGCGTCAGCCGCTGCGGCATTTGATGTCCGGACATCAAATTTGTGTGTGCAAAATCGCTGATTGTTGCTGTCAGTGACAATCTTTCACAAATGTTGCAAGACTTTTTTTGTTAAATCATTTAGTACTTTTCTGACAGATTCTGAACAGTATTGTATAGCGTAATTAGTCTCAAAATAAGTGTGACAGTGAGAATACGAATACTCAACAAAGCATAAAAGTAGTGCAAGAAATTTATGTGAAATTTATGTGAATGTACCCGTGCGACGGTGTGGGGTACTGATTTGCGCAGCCCTTAAAACCGGTGTGCAGCCCGCAAGAACAAGCTTTGCTAGCTTTGCTTCATCACACCGGCTGCCTTGCAAACTGCAAAAAGGGCCAAATTCATTCAGAATGCTTTTTTGTACTGTTTTTTATGGTTTCACACCAAAAGTTTTCTGATGTTAGGCGCATATTTATTGAAAAATTGTGAAATGGACTTTCGAAGTGAAGAAAAACTTTGAAAGCTACACCGCAAAATACAGTTTTTTATGAACAATTTTGTACAATTTCTGCATTTTGACTGAACATTCTAGGATGCAATTTGCTTGCACGTTGCTTGCAAATGGTGCATAGTCCTCAAAATGGTGCACAGCCCTCAAAGTGGTGCACAGCCCTCAAAGTGGTGCACAGCCCTCAAAGTGGTGCACAGCCCTCAAAGTGGTGCACAGCCCTCAAAGTGGTGCACAGCCCTCAAAGTGGTGCACAGCCCTCAAAATGGTGCACAGCCCTCAAAGTGGTGCACAGCCCTCAAAATGGTGCACAGCCCTCAAAGTGGTGCACAGCCCTCAAAGTGGTGCACAGCCCTCAAAGTGGTGCACAGCCCTCAAAGTGGTGCACAGCCCTCAAAGTGGTGCACAGCCCTCAAAGTGGTGCACAGCCCTCAAAGTGGTGCACAGCCCTCAAAGTGGTGCACAGCCCTCAAAGTGGTGCACAGCCCTCAAAGTGGTGCACAGCCCTCAAAATGGTGCACAGCCCTCAAAGTGGTGCACAGCCCTCAAAATGGTGCACAGCCCTCAAAGTGGTGCACAGCCCTCAAAGTGGTGCACAGCCCTCAAAGTGGTGCACAGCCCTCAAAGTGGTGCACAGCCCTCAAAATGGTGCACAGCCCTCAAAGTGGTGCACAGCCCTCAAAATGGTGCACAGCCCTCAAAGTGGTGCACAGCCCTCAAAGTGGTGCACAGCCCTCAAAATGGTGCACAGCCCTCAAAGTGGTGCACAGCCCTCAAAGTGGTGCACAGCCCTCAAAGTGGTGCACAGCCCTCAAAGTGGTGCACAGCCCTCAAAATGGTGCACAGCCCTCAAAGTGGTGCACAGCCCTCAAAGTGGTGCACAGCCCTCAAAATGGTGCACAGCCCTCAAAGTGGTGCACAGCCCTCAAAATGGTGCACAGCCCTCAAAGTGGTGCACAGCCCTCAAAGTGGTGCACAGCCCTCAAAGTGGTGCACAGCCCTCAAAATGGTGCACAGCCCTCAAAGTGGTGCACAGCCCTCAAAGTGGTGCACAGCCCTCAAAATGGTGCACAGCCCTCAAAGCGGTGCACAGCCCTCAAAGTGGTGCACAGCCCTCAAAGTGGTGCACAGCCCTCAAAGTGGTGCACAGCCCTCAAAGTGGTGCACAGCCCTCAAAGTGGTGCACAGCCCTCAAAGTGGTGCACAGCCCTCAAAGTGGTGCACAGCCCTCAAAATGGTGCACAGCCCTCAAAGTGGTGCACAGCCCTCAAAGCGGTGCACAGCCCTCAAAGTGGTGCACAGCCCTCAAAGTGGTGCACAGCCCTCAAAGTGGTGCACAGCCCTCAAAGCGGTGCACAGCCCTCAAAGTGGTGCACAGCCCTCAAAGCGGTGCACAGCCCTCAAAGTGGTGCACAGCCCTCAAACCCGTGTCGAAATAGTGCCGCCGCATAAATTTCTTGCGGCCTGCACGCACACCGGTTTTGAGGGCTGCGCACATCGGTACCCCACACCGTGATGTGAAGTAATTGTTTTCTTCAACTGCGGTTTGGCGTGAAACCTTTTTCCTTTTTTAGCCTTGCCACGGTGTAGAGCATTGCAAAAAAAGTTTCATCAACGGCAGCACATGATTAGTGAATGTTGCACAAATCAAAAGATCAAAACATTCACTGAAACGGCAAAAACAACGAATCGAAGCGGTATATACCGTATTACCTCTATTAAACCCCCATGGGGGTTTATTTCTTCAGCGACTTCTGGGGGTGGGGGTTTATTTTTTGGGGGGGGGGGATTATTTTTGGGGGGGGTTTATTTGGAAACCATTTTTAGGGGTGGGCAAAATGGCAAAAATACCTTCCATGGCAGGAAGGAAGTCGCAGAAACTTCTACTTTTCACAGAGATTTCCTTTGGTAACAGCCTTTTGTAATGAAATTACCGCCAACTCATCCCTTTGGGGCCTTTGGTAGCACAATTTCACCAATGTCACTGCATTCAGCCACTGAATTCGCTAGGTATGTGTTTCAAACAGGTTTCTAATAAACCCCCATGGGGGTTTATTTTTGGGGGGGGATTATTTGGAAACTTGTCGAGGGGGTGGGGGTTTATTTTTGGGGGGGGGTTTAATTTTGGGGGGGGGGTTTAATAGAGGTAATACGGTAGTGTGTACTAAACAGCACGTACGGAGACAACACAGACAACAGCACAAAACGATAAAACCGAACGACATTTAATGAACAAACACCTAGAGAGCTTCCCGCCTATCAACGACTATAGTGCAGTGGTAACATGTTGTACCTGTCAGCTCAGAGGCCAAAGTTCGAAACCCGTCGTAGCCCAGTTGTTTTTATCGTTTTTATCTGTTGGTTTCTTTCACAAACGCAGCACAATAAAACTTACTGTATTCCTCAATTAATTTAATTTTACCACAATTAAATTCATTCCCTTTTTTATCTGCATCTATCACAATTGAAAGCCCAGAAATTATGCAAATACGTTTCATTTTTCAGACAAGCCGCTGCGGCATTTGGGGTCCGGACATCAAAAGCCGCAGCGGCTGACGCAGCTTCATTTCTTCATTCATGATGAAGCTGGTCAGCGCGCTTCAGCGCGCTTCAGCGCGCGCGTTCGTGAATGGACAAAAAACCTAAAAAGCCGCAGCGGCTGACGCAGCTTCATTTCTTCATTCATGATGAAGCTGGTCAGCGCGCTTCAGCGCGCTTCAGCGCGCGCGTTCGTGAATGGGCAAAAAACCTAAAAAGCCGCAGCGGCTGACGCAGCTTCATTTCTTCATTCATGATGAAGCTGGTCAGCGCGCGTCAGCGCGCTTCAGCGCGCGCTTGCATGAATGGGCCTTAAGAGTGGGGGGGGCTAGTACTGAAGTGCTGCTACACGGGGTCAAAATCAAACTAAGGGTGCAGCGTTATTCTACTCAACAAGGAGCTTCAGTTTCACCCCTAAACCATGCCTTGAAACTCCCTATAGCGGCCGCTATAGCGCGCGAAACTAAAAAAACCTCGATTTTTTGCCGTTTTCTGCAAAGTGTACCATGTTGCAACACATTTTTCTACCTAAGCGGATGTTTTTCAGGACCTGAAATAGTGTGCGCTTTGAAGATCTTGCGGAGCTCTACCAAGATATTAGCTCCGTCAAATCGGATCGTGTCCCTATTTTTTACTGTGAGCTACGCAAAATTACTTTTTTTGCATTTTTCACACTTTTTCCTTACTTTTATTTTCATGCAATGACAAAACAGTTTCTGACCCTGATTTTTGTGTCAAACAGGGGTTTTCAAAGTCGCTGAATTCGAATCTGATTTTATATTTTTGCCCCGGGCATTGTTTTGCCCAAAAATTGAGCAAAAACACATTTTTTTTGCGTTTTTCAGTGTTTTTTGTTTTAATGTTTTAATTTTATGCGTGGATTTTATTAAAAAACTATTTTCTGATAGCTTTACAACCGTTGTACTTGAATCAGTTTTTATATTTTGCAACTGACCGCTTGCTCACCCAAAAAACTGGGTAAAATGTTGATTTTTTTGCTTTTTTCCTATGTTTTCGTTTCACAGTGAAAAAAATCAGTTCAGAAACAACTTTTAATTTTAAGTTTTTATTCTCCAGGAGTTTTTCAAAATCGCTCAATTTGAATGTGATTTTAGATTTTTTCCCCGGGCATTTTTTTGGTTGGGTTGGCAAAAATTGAGCAAAAACGCTTTTTTTCGCGTTTCCAGTGGCTTTTTTTAATTTCTAATTTTAAGTGTGGATTTTTATTTAAAAAAACTGTTTTAGAATAGCTTTATTACTGCTATACTTGAATACGTTATTATATTTTGTAACGGACTACTTTCTCACCCAAAAATGGGTAAAATATGGATTTTCTGCCGTTTTCTGACGTTTTAGTTTCATAGTAGTAAATAAGTTTGAAACCAATTTTTAAAACCCCTTCCTAGAAGGTCCAAATTCGCCGAATCCATATCTGTATGCAAAACTTATAATTGACCCATTATTAAACCTTATAAATGGGTAAAAATCTACACTGTAGTCTTTCTGTAGATGTTTTTCTTTTTTGTGTTTCAACCAGACTTGTAAATTGATGTTAATTTGCCCTCGAGAATTTTTTACGCCGCTGAAGTTGAAATTGTTTTTGGTTTTTTCAAACTGGTGCTTTTACCCCAATTTTACCCAATTGGGTAAAAACTGTCACTCTCAGCTTTTTGTTTGAAACTTACATTGTGAATGGTTTTGCGTTTTTTGATGCTTGAGATTGATGAATTCAAGTCTGATGTCATGCACCGAGACTAGTGTTTTAACCCAAAGGGGTAAAAAGTGGGGCAAAATATTTGGGTAAATGTATATTCGGTATGGGTACATGTCCGTCTGTCAGTCTTGAGAAAAAACTTGACAGCTTTAGAAAATAAAAGACTAATGAAAATTAAATACACTAACTAACTTGAATACAGAACCTTTTAACCTTTACAAGCTTGTTCTCGCAAAAAGCAAAAAGACCTGAAATAAGGCAAGTGCATAAGTATTTACCCTTTTGGGTTAAAACACTAATCTCGGTGCATGACAGCAGACTTGAATTCATCAATCTCAAGCATCAAAGAAACGCGAAACCATTCATAATGTACGTTTCAAACAAAAAGCTGAAAGTGACAGTTTTTACCCAATTGGGTAAAACTGGGGTAAAAAAGCACCAGTTTTAAAAAAACCAAAAACAATTTCAACTTCAGCGGCGTAAAAAATTCTCGAGAACAAATTAACATAAATTAACAAGTCAGGTTCAAACACAAAAAAGAAAAACGTCTACAGAAAGACTACAGTGTAGCTTTTTTACCCATTTATAAGGGTTAATAATGGGTCAGTTGTAAAATTTGTACATATATGAATTCAGCGCATTTGGGAACTCCTAGGAAGGGGTTTTAAAAATTGTTTTCACACTTATTTATTACTAGGAAACGAAAACGTCTGAAACGGCAAAAAATCCATGTTTTACCCATTTTTGGGGTGAGAAAGTGGTACGTTACAAAATATAATAACGAATTCAAGTACAGAAGTTGTAAAGCTATTAGAAAACAGTTTTTTAAACAAAAATCCACATTTAGAATTAGAAATTAAAACAAAAAACCACTGGACAAACGCAAAAAAGTTTTTTTGCCTCATTTTTAAGCAAAAAAATGCCCGGGGCAAAAATCTAAAATTAGATTCAAACTCAGCGATTTTGAAAACCTCCTGGAGAATTAAAAATTAAAATTAAAAGTTATTTCTGAACTGATTTTTTCCTTGTGAAACGAAAACATACGAAAAAAGCAAAAAAATCAACATTTTATCCATTTTTTGAGTGAGCAAGCGGTCAGTTGCAAAATATAAAAACTGATTCGAGTACAACGGTTGTAAAGCTACATCAGAAATAGCTTTTTAATAAAATCCGCGCATAAAATTAAAACATTAAAACAAAAAACACTGAAAAACGCAAAAAAATGTGTTTTTGCCCAATTTTTGGGCAAAAAATTGTCTGGGGCAAAAATCTAAAGTCAGATTCAAATTCAGCGACCTCGAAAACCCCTGCTTAACACAAAAATCAGGGTTAGAAACTGTTTTGTCATTGCATGAAAATAAAAGTAAGGAAAAAGTGTGAAAAATGCAAAAAAAGTAATTTTGCGTACGGTATGGCCGGTTAAACATGGCAGCTTTTTTCAGGGTGCAAGGAGCGCGCGAATTTTGAATGAAAGAAAAAAGACGCTCAGAAACTAAATTGTGTGCCAAACTGGACGCGTTTTTTTCAAACTAATGGATTATCCGCGCTATTCTGTTCATTCTTTATCCCTTGTACACATGATTGGGAATTATGTTGGCTTTTGTGAAAAAGACAACTCCTAGTCTGCGGCTGATTCCGCCTTGATGGACTGCCTCATTTGATCGGCCATACTGTAGCTCACAGTGAAAAATAGGAACATGATCCGATTTGACGGAGCTAATATCTTGGTAGAGCTCCGCAAGATCTTCAAAGCGCACACTATTTCAGGTCCTGAAACACATCCGCTTGGGTAGAAAAATGCGTTGCAACATGGTTCACTTTGCAAAAAAAACGGCAAAAAATCGAGGTTTTTTTTAAATTTCGCGCCCTATAGCGGCCGCTTTAGGGAGTTTCAAGGCATGGTTTATGGGTGAAACTGAAGCTGCTTGTTGTGTAGAATAACGCTGCACTATTAGTTTGATTCCGACCCCATGTAGCAGTAGGCCCCCCCCACCCTTAGGTGCAACCGGTGTTAAAATGCAAGTTCATGCACACCAGGAAAAGTAAAAATCATCATCATCTATAATACTAAGATAGTAACTGTGTAAGTCAGGTCCGTTCCGCTACGTTGATTGGCTATTAAAATTTACAAGTTTGAGCCAATTTTGCTATTTAAGTCATCATCAGCTGAATACTCATACTCCATTTTCTAATGACAACGCAAAGTTCAAATCGTCATTCCACATGATGTTAGTCATCATGATCTAGACAACAAACTCCACATGACGTTAGTCATCATGATGCCTTTTGCTCAAGAGCGACAACAAACAAGCGAGACAATCGTAAGAATTGCAAGGACTCCATTGTAGACGATGGAGTTTTTTCACAAAAAACGAGTTTTTAAAACAATCGCTTGCAAGTTGATCGCTCTTTTTACAAGGTAGACTTTTTATAAAGCCGGTGTTTACAACGAGTATTTAGAAAATCGTTGCTTTTTCCTTCATTTGTTTTTTATCATAGAAAATGCGTCACTTAGGATAGAAAAGCCACATAACAAAACAAAAGCGACCGTTTTACACAATGGGTACTCAGAAACGTGTTGCTTTTTGTTGCACTCAATCAAAAAGAACTGGCTTAGGTTAGGGTAAGCGGGGAAAAGAAGTAAACATTCAAAACAAAAGCGGGAGCTTTAAGTGCTACGGGTGTTCAGTAAAATGTAGAAAATTGTTGCTTTTTCCTTCATTTGTTTTTTTTATCATAGAAAATGCATCACTTAGGATAGAAAAGCTACATAACAAAACAAAAGCGACCGTTTTACACAATGGGTACTCAGAAACGTGTTGCTTTTTGTTGCACTCGATCAAAAAGAACTGGCTTAGGTTAGAGTAAGCGGGGAAAAGAAGTAAACATTCAAAACAAAAGCGGGAGCTTTGCTACGGATATTCAGTAAAATGTTGCTGTTTTGTCATTTCCATTCTATCAAAAATCCTTGGCTAAGGTTAGGGTTGAAAATAAGAGCAGTAAACATACCACACAAAAGTGGCTGTTTTGCAGCGAATATTCAGAAAAGTTTTGCATTTTTCGTCATTTAAACTTTAAAAGGCTTGGCTTAGGTGAGCTTTGCTACGGGTATTCAGTAAAATGTTGCTGTTTTGTCATTTCCATTCTATCAAAAATCCTTGGCTAAGGTTAGGGTTAAAGGTAAGAGTAGTAAACATACCACACAAAAGTGGCCGTTTTGCAGCGAATATTCAGAAATTTTTTGCATTTTTCGTCATTTAAACTTTAAAAACCTTAGCTTAGGTTAGAGTAAGCGGGAAAAAGAAGCAACTTATCAAAACGAAAGTTGGCGTTTCGCAACAATTGTTCAGAAGTGTTGCCTTTTTGACATTTACACTCTAAAAGGCCTGGCTTAGGTTAGGGTAAGCGGGTAAAAAACCATTACCAAGTCAAAAGCGGGTGCTTTCCAATGGGTATTTAGAACAGTGTTGCCTATTCAGAAATGACAGCTGCCTGAAGCAGATTGCTTTTCTTAAACCTGTATTTTAAACTGGAACAAAAACTTAAACCGGTATCAGTTAATTGTTGTTAACCAAACGACATTGTTTTTTTTATAATTTTTTTAACAGGAATGGCGATTGAACAACATGTGACGACATTGAAAAGCTAACCAAACAAGATTAATTTTAAAACTTTAAGCGGGAATGGCTGTTAATTGATGCTGATCAAAGGAGATTGTTTTTTTGATACTTTAAACGGGAAGGACAGTGGAATGCAACTGATTAGAAAAGAATGAAAGGACAAATAAGCGACATTGAAAAGCTAATAAATGCGAGAATTGATTTTGATACTTTAATAGGGAATGGCAGTTGTTTGTTGCTGATTAAAAAGGTTGCGGATTTTGAGTCCGCGTCGTGGGCAAGGTCAAAAGGGGAAAACCAACTCAAAAATAATAGTTGTATTTATCAGCTAACCGTGCCGTAGGCACGGGTCAATTTGCTAGTCATCATAATACTAAGATAATAGTGGTGTCCGTCTGTTTGTATCACTTTTCTGCAATTTGAATTGGCGCTCTTTTTTGCTATTTAAAAAACTGCATCTCAATTTTTTAACCTATTCTCAATGCCAATTATTTTTTCAAAAAGCGTCACTCTTCACTGCGAAGTCATCATGATACTCTTTGGTCATCCGCGACAGCGCCTCAAGCTACGATTGACAAATAATGGCAACTGTTGCTGTTCAAAACTTTATGACCTAAAGCGAAGATAAAAGAAAACCAACTGTAAAGAATGGTTGGAATTGTTTTTAAAAATCAGGTTGCAAAACGACATCGAAATTGCAAGTGCACATTGAACTTTGTATTCAAAGCACAATTTTTCATTATCCGTTGGTTGAAAAGTTATTGCTTGAGAACTTTTTGAATAACAGAAAAGTGATGTAAAGTTATTGCTTGAGACTTTTTCAAAAATAGAAAAGTTTTATCTGAACAAGTCAACTAAAAAAATTATTGCAAAATCAAAAAAAACGGGGTTTGCTAATGAAGTCCGCGGTTAACTAAAAATCTGATTGGAAAGCAAGATGGATTTTAAACCGGTTATTTGGAAAAAGATAATTTTTTCCAAATTTGACGTTTTTTCAACACGCAGGTTTAAATAAAATGTGTCAAATACAGAATGGGAAAAATGAAGCTGCATGACTATTTAAATGGGTGTTTGAAAAACGTTACTTTTTGTTTCCCCATTCATTTTCACTTTGCGAAAAGGCTTGGCTTATTTGTTAGGGACTAGGCTATATGTTAAGATATAAAAACAGTGTTTTTAAATGGGCATTTTTTATTTAAACGTCTCTTTTTTATATTTTTTGTTCTTTTTTTATATTTTCACTCTGAAAAAAGATTTGCTTAGAGCAGGGTGAATGGGTAAAAAACATAACAGCAAAATTATAAACTTCGGATTTTAAATATGTTTTCAACACCCGGTTTTAATTAGAAATCTGTCAATTTCAAAAACAAAAATTCAAAATTGCAATTATATTCAGTTACAAATTACATTCAAAAACGATTTTATGAAACGTTACTGTTTGTCGCTTCAATTCAATTAACTTTAAAATCGCTTCACATATTTTTAACGGGAACAGCAATTGTCCATTGGTGATTAAAAAGATTGTTTTCAATTTTAAAACGGAATGCAGTAAAGATTGTGTTCTTGATCAGAAGATTGTTTTTGATAATTTGAACGGGAACGACTAAAGCAGCTCAAAATCAAAATGCAATGCATTTTTGGCACAGTTCAAAAGGCCAAAATCCACACAAAAATTATTGTATTTATTAGCTAACCGTGCCGTAGGCACGGGTCAATTGGCTAGTAAACAAAAAATTGACCAATTGTTTAGTAACTGACAGTTCAATAATTTTGCGTAAACGTCATTGGCTCATGCTGAGGCTTAGGCCTTGCCTTACGCTTACGCTTAGGCTTAGGCTTACGCTTAGGCTTAGGCTTAGGCTTAGGCTTAGGCTTAGGCTTAGGATAAGGTTTAGGTTTAGGCTTATACTTAGGCTTAGGCTTAGGTTTAGGTTTAGGCTTAGGCTTAGGCTTAGGCTTAGGTTTAGGCTTAGGCTTAGGCTTAGGCTTAGGCTTATGCTTAGGCTTACGCTTAAGCTTAGTCTTAGGATTAGGATTAGGCTTAGGCTAAGGATTTGACTTAGACTTAGGCTTAGGCTTAGGATTAGGCTTAGGCTTAGGCTTAGACTTAGGCTTAGGCTTAGGTTTAGGATTAGGCTTAGGATTAGGCTTAGGCTTAGGCTTAGCCTTAAGCTTAGGCTTGGGATTAGGCTTAGTCTGATGCTTAGGCTTAGGTTTAGGCTCAGGCTCAGGCTTTGGCATGAGCTTCGGTTTAGGATTAGGATTAGCAATAAAAAGTTGTTTTTTTTCTGGTTGCAGCTAGCTTTGCCAGTCACTTTTACCGCAATGACACTGCAATCGGCCAACCAAGAACAACGTCAGCAGTTGCATCGAATTGACGAGACTCGTTCGCTTTTGACGGAGTTGTTCGCATTGCGTCGGGCGGCACAGAGCGTATTGGAGATTGAAGCTTTGTGCAAAAAGTGAATTGCGTTCTAAAATAGAAACACAGTTGTTTACATCCGTGCTTTTTAAGCTGTTATGCTGTGAATTGGTGGGATAGATGTGGGCTGGTGCAGCAGCAGTCCGGCGGCCTATATTTGGGAAACTTTTTGTAGCCGCCTGAAAAAAACGCTGTAGTTTTCTACGCAGGAACGATAAGAAGCTGAAAGTTTCATCGTTGGATTCAGTGTGGACGCAAGTGACAGAAATTGTCAAGAAAATGCGACTTCACTCTGTTTTAAACGATTTAAACGCGGCCTCAACCGACGAACGACAGTGTGATGCCGTCATTCGGTTGGATTTTTAAACACCTTTTCAGCTTTTTCTGAAAGTTACTTGCTGAAAGTACTGTTACTCGTTCGTTTTCATTCGTTTAGGGTGCGCAAGTCATTAATCGAGGACATTTGGACGGAAATCGAAAAGCTGTGGATTCGAATCGACTTCAGTTCAGTCGAAAGTCGACAAGAAATCTATCAATATCGACTGGCGATTTCTGCGCAGCACTACTTTGGTTCGTGTTTTTTTTGCGTTTGACGTAACATCGTTCCCGTGTGTCAGTGCATTTCCGCTGCATCAGTGTTCCGAACTCGAACTTTCTCGAGTTTTCAGCGACACACGGTGCTCCAACAACTGATGATCAAATGGAAAATGATGTCGTGTCTTGGTGCTCAGGTAATAAAACCTTATCCAGATTATTTGCACAACCCTTAAAAGAACTCAGGCTAAAAAGTCTCTTTCGCATGGCCCTTCACATGCTCGGTGGCCATGCCATGCCCATGTTTGTGCCTTGCCCCACTTCTTGTTAAAAAGCGACGGTGGTTGAAAAACAGCATGGCGGTGTACCACGCAAACATCACTTGTCATGCTAAGATTTTGAGGATCGTTGAGGCTTTCCGCTAGTGTATAATGGGAGGTACAAGTAATATCGGGAAAATCAAAAAAAAACTTTTAACAAAATTTGCAGGCACCTCTGCTTATCTGCTAAAACAAGCAAACATGCAACATGCGCAATTGTTCGGCGACAGTAACTCGGACATTGACTGGCATCAGGTGGGTGAAAACAGAGTGCCAAACTAAGGAAAATCAGATAACAATTTTGCTGACTTTGCTTTCTCAGTATGCGGAAATAGTTTCAAAACACTGTCGTTTTCTTTTCGACTTTGCTTCATTGTATTTGGAAACACTGATTTTCACGAACAAACGAATTTTGCGTTGCTGTTGCTTTCATGATTTCAGGTACACCAACAAATGACTTTGACCGAGTTGACACTACTGAACAGCGCCACGAGAAGGTCAACAAAACTGAAAACGGATCTAGAAACGCGTCAATTTCACTGTACGCTCTTCTCATTGGCGATTACTGCAGCAACGCTGGCCGCCATCATTTTGCTCTACTATTTCACCCGAGTGTTGGTCACGTTCGGTTTAATGACCAATTGCAATGCTCGAAACTCGTCTCGACCAATCAGCGAACAGTCGGAGAATCGACGACACACCGACAGGACAACGCTGAATGGTGAACAACAGAGATCGGACAGTCTTATGGAGCGCATTTTGCTGACCGTGATGCGACGACCGACGATGCGACGAATGTCATTCATGACGATTTTGTGATTTTGCTCTTAAAAATTGCGAAAATGTCGTCCTTGATTGACTTCATTCACATTATAATCGATTTGTAAGTTACATTTTAAGATAAATCAGTGATTTTGAATAGCAGAGACCTTGCTGATTGGTTCAACACACATGAATTGGTGTCACTATCGAACAGTAAAAAAAACAAGGTGCAGTTTATTTGTGAATCGTTGCATTTGAATCGTTGCTGGTTGGCTGCATTCAGCTGGGGAGCAATCAGTGACGTGACCGACCATTCAGATCAGTTCGACTGTTGTGTTGCATTTGACCCTATTAAAAATTGAACGTGGTTTGTCGTCGCCAGTTTACTCGCAAAAAAACCGTAAAAATCGTTCAAATTGAATGTATGAAATGAACAGTTTGTGTCTCTTGACTGCAATCGCAATGGGAATAATAATTCGGTTTTCTTCCACGCACACCACAGAGTTCCGGGTAGTGTTGAAGAAAGAGGCATAAGAAAAGAAATGACAAATGTTTTTGACAGCTTTTTGAGCAAATTGAATTCAGACAAATGTTGCAACAAATTTTTGTTCAGCAGCGATATTTTTTGCTAATCATAAACAATTTGCAAACATTCTGCACCCCATGGGCACGTGTCGCGGCCAACATGAAGAAATGATCTGGTTTTAAATTTACGGTACATGACTTTCTGCGGAAATTTGTGTTTGATAATATTTTTGTGTTAACACTATCACTGAACGGACTTCAAACTTGTATATTTGTTTTTGATATTTTTTATTTTAACTTTTTGAAACGAATGATGTTCAAATCCCGCGAGATTTTCTCGACGTTTATGCGTTCAGTCTAACACTGTTCTGAAATTAGCAGCGTGTTTTCTCATCAGCGTGCAGTTTATCTCACAAAAACCTTTTGGTTAGCATACTTTTTTCAGTGTCGTGTGTCGCGTCTGCAAGCTTTTTGCTCACGTCTCACTTGTTACAAGCACTCCTCGTGTCTGCATGTTTCTGCTTACCCGTTAAAGCACTTTCTTTCCAGCATTTTATGCCACAATGATAAACGCTTCTTGCAATTCCGGGTAAGGAAGCCAAACTGCTCAATCGCTGGACATTGTGCTGATTGGTCCCACACACATGCCACTCAGCGCGTGAGTTTGAACTGTCGTTGTTGTTTCACAAATGACCAAAACTTTGAACGCCGCACGTTAGACAGCTGCGCATGTGTTCAGCTTATTTGCAAATTGATTTTTGTCACGTGTGGTGCAGAAAACGGCGGTTTCACTCCCTGACACCCTCTTTAGCGCATGCGATTGCCAAATAACGAGAAAAAAACGTGAAGCAGCCAAAAGAGTTGATGACTTTTTGAACACAGCATGAACTGTGTGGCGAAAAAAATTCAATTAGATTCTGGTTTTCGTTATTTTGGAGAAACGCTTTATGCGCTCCGTAAAAGCCAGAAGATTTGTATACAAGGTGACGCAACTTGAATGATCACTTGAATGTTTTTACAGTTGTTTAAAGCATTCATTTTCTGTTCAGCAGGCTAAAGAACTGATAAAAAATAGAATTTGACATGGCGTATGGAGGAACTGCAAAAGGTGCCGCTATTATCACCCTGTCCGGTGTCAAAGATTCTAAAGAGGTATAAAGTCCTGGTCTGAAAACAGTGTACTCAGCGATGACAACACGTATGCACTTGCACAAAAAAGCACACAGGCGCACGTTCTGTAGCTGAAACGTGCGCATGTGTTGTGATTGTGCAACATTATTTTTGAGTCACGAAACGAGTGAAATATGACGATAGTTCGACTATGATTTCGACTAAATTCGACTAGGACACTGGTGTACTTTATAATGTTTTATTTGAAGAAAAAAACGTCAACCAAAAATCTTGCTGCAGAACACGCAAACACACCTGAGTTTGGGGATTTAGTCACAATGCACATGTTGGTGCACATGTACGTGCAGATGCATATGTTCGTGCACATGCACAAATCAGTGCACTTACAGTGTACATGTTTTTGTTAAGCAAAAATATAGCCGTTGTTTCTTCTGAAAACAACTGAAAAAAGTGCGAAAGTGGTTTTATCCTCTGGCATATTGAGGTGAATCTGAATCTATAAATGCACGGCTGTGTGCATGTGCATCAGCAAGTGCAGAATCATCTGCACGATCATGAGCATTATGCACAAACATGTGCATCTGCATGTGCATTACTTTGTTACAGAAGCCAGCCGACGAATACACAAGCCTTCTGCATCCATCATCGTGTAACATCAGCGGTAATCGACGAGTACGATCACGATCGGTTGACGCAATCAAGCGCAACACGGCCGCGGCAGCGGCAAACGCGAAAGCAACCAGAAACGGCTACAACGAACCGGCGGCGGTGCGAACTGTGTCGGTGAGCAAACGTTTGATAAAAAAAATTTTGCTGAATTTTAACAGAGACAAAACACAGACGCTGATTGTTTGTGTGCACTCTTTCGAAACGGCTGAGAAACCAAAGCATGCAGCAGTGAGCCGGCGGTAAAAACAGTTGCGCGAATTGTTGCGTCTCAGTCTCACAATCCGTGAGCCGATCATTATGCTCAACGAACGGTTCAGCATCAACAGTGTGGTGCGGGTCGGACCCCTTTTTACCCGGAAATTTTTCAGGAACTCATGCAGTTTAAGTTTGTTTATTATCCAAACAAACGCTTTTCAGCCAATCAGCACGCCGAACGCTGTCGTCAAGCGGCGATGCTACCGTAGGCCGTCGGTGCTATTCAGCAAATGTCTGCTAACCGTCTCTCTGATATCGGCTGCTGTCGTTGGCGTTACGCTTGCATGCCTTCTGATGTAAAGTTTCTCCAAGTTTGCCGCAAGAGCTTTCGGAATTCGTCTCTGCTGAAAAAAGTTAATAACAGGATATCAACAAATGTTTCTATAGCGGTTGTGTATCATCCAATCAATCACAATCAGAGTGATTGTGGCTTATGAAAAGCTCTGATTTGGTGGATCCAGCGTGCAATGCGCTACGCTACATCATTTGAGTTTCTGTGATTTGGCGCAGTTTTCGAAACTGACTAGAACAAAAATGATTGCATTTCGATGTGTCTGCAGATTTCACACCACCACTGACGCAGTCAACAGTTCATCGGATACGTTGGATGATCTACGTGTTGATCAATCAACATTCAACACTCGTCTTGAGCCAATCACTGATTTCTTGGCTGCCGCTGAAGATGAAATGCTGTTGCAGTGCGCACTGGTGCTGATGAAAAGGTTGGCAGATTGATTGACTGACTGACCGATTGATTGATTGACTAATTGATTGATTGATTGATTGATTAATTGACTGACTGACTGACTGACTCATTGATTATAATTACCGTATTACCTCTAATAAACCCCCATGGGGGTTTATTTCTTCAGCGACTTTTGGGGGTGGGGGTTTATTTTTTTGGGGGGGGGGGTTATTTTGGGGGGGGGGTTTATTTGGAAACCATTTTTAGTGGTGGGCAAAATGGCAAAAATACCTTCCATGGCAGGAAGGAAGTCGCAGAAACTTCTACTCTACATAAAAATTTCCTTTTACAACAGCCTTTTGTAATGAAATTACCATTAACTCATCCATTTGGGGTCTTTGGTAGCACAATTTCATCATTTTCACTGCAACCAGCCACTGAATTCGCTGGGTATGTGTTTCAAACAGGTTTCCAATAATCCCCCATGGGGGATTATTTTTGGGGGGGAGTTTATTTGGAAACTTGTCGAGGGGGTGGGGGTTTATTTTGGGGGGGGTTAATTTTGGGGGGGGGGGTTTAATAGAGGTAATACGGTAATTGATTGATTGATTGATTGGTTGATTGATGAATTGATTGATTGATTGATTGAGTGATTGATTGATTGATAGATTGATTGGCAGTTTTGATTGATTGATTGATTGATTGACTGATTGATTAATTGATTGATTGATCCATTGATTGATTGATTGATTAATTGATTGATTGATTGATTAATTGATTGATTGATTGATTGATTGATTGATTGATTGATTGATTAATTGATTGATTGATTGATTGATTGATTGATTGATTGATTGATTGATTGACTGATTGATTGATTGATTGATTGATTGATTGATTGATTGATTGACTGATTGATTGACTGATTGATTGATTGATTGATTGATTGATTGATTGATTGATTGATTGATTGATTGATCATTTAATTGATTGATTAATTGACTGACTGACTGATTGGTTGATTGGTTCCTTGGTTGATTTCATTCTTCCAGCAATGACGACTTGACGTCAATGTCATACAATAAAATGGCATCCGAGCTGTCAAAAGCCACAAACATAACCAATCAGCACGGAACTGCGCTGATTGGCTGGAATCTGGATATTGTTGAATATCGATCTGGTGGTATCAACAACAGCGACAACAAAACTTGTGGAGAGATTGCCAGGTTTGTACATTTCTAAACCTTTTTTGTAAGGTTTGTGTTGCAATCTTACGAATTTAAAGGTTCTGGAAGCCTCTCTTGTCGTTGATCATCAAAGAAACGACGAAACTCACCTGGCGGTCTCAGTCGACGCAAGTTTACTCACAGAAAATCGTTCTTTTGGAGCAAATAAAATGTTTCAAAGGTAGTTTCGGTATTGAAATTGTGGATTGTGGATTTATTCAAACGTGTCCAGACTAAAATGACGTCATTTGCTTTAAAAGCGTCCGTTTGTACAGACACTAACATCTCAGTTTGGTGTGACTGATTCGACATTCAACATTTGTTTACGGGAAGAAATAGGCTAAACGCAAAGTCTGTTTTGCTGTGAACGGCATGTTTGGCGGCACATGACTCATTTCAATGGGACACGTTTGAAAAATAGGTCATATATTGCTTCAATTTTTGCGCTGCAAACTGCGTTTGACAATTTTTGAGCTCAAACACATTTTTTTATGAAGTCACATCATCACAGGATTGATAACGTTGTCAGAACTGCAGCAGTTGGAGACGGCGAAACTAAGAGAGCGCGTCGAAATCCAGGCGGAAATCATTGGTCTCGGGTTTTTTGACGTTCATGAACCTTTTTTATTTCAAGATGTATCGCTCCTGACTTGTGAGTTATGACTGAGTTATAGATGAAACACGCTGATTGGCCGTACAAGGCCCATTCATGCAGGTGCGCGTTGGGGCAATTGCTTCAGGGTGAATGGTACAGTATAATGAAGGGAAGCACGGGCAGTGAAGCCGCTACCAGTACGAACGGACTTAACAAACATTCAACCAATCAGCAAGATAAATTCTGAATCGCAGGACTTCGTCGCGCCGTCAACATTCTGTCGCAAGTCGCCGATCCGTCGGTCGATAATCGGCCGGCCGTTTTCGACGACGATCCAACTGACTCGATTCCAAAAACTACCACTTCAATGTTGCCGTTGAAACGGTTCAACGCCGCTCAAATCAAACAGAAACTGCACGTGGGACGTTTCGAAACGGCGGAAACGCGTATCGCGGTGCGTGAGAAACTTTTGCAGCTCTCTGATTGGCTACACGAGACGCGACGGAAATTGGACAGTTCACAAATCCCCCCCCGCCGCCGCGGGATTTTGGGCGGGGGGGGGGTGATTGTGATTTTGTTTTTTTTAATTGTGGGGGGGGGTCGCTGGGGGGGGTCCCCCGAGAGAGTAGTCCGGGGGAGGGCCCCGCAAAAGGGGGGGGAACCTCTTTGTTAAAAATTTGGGGGGGCGCCCCCCGGGGGGGGCCCCGAGAAACACCCCGGGGGGAATGGTTTTGGGGGCGGGGGGGGAAAAAAAAAAACCACCCCCCCGCAGAAAAAAAACAACCACAAGACCAGCCGCCACCCGCGCGGGGCGCCCCCCCCACCAGCAGATGTGGTGCATTCTGCGCAGGCAAACTCCACCTCCACAGCAATGCCTGCACAGAATGCACGCATCAACTGCACGTGTGTGCAACCAACTACATAACTGATCAGTACTGAAGATGAGGGTTGGGGATGCAGGGGTGGGTCCCGTTACATCAACCCCCAAAACCCGCGAGCCCCCGTAGGTACCCACATCCCTACATGACTCGCCACTCCCCTGCCAAAATGTTCCCAGGTTTCTTTTGAGCCCTCCTCCCACATGCGTCCAAAAAATCCAATCAAATAAATGCATGTAATTTAAAATTACTCACCTTCGCCCATTTTCTTTCGAACGCACAGACCAGGAGTCTAACGAGCTGCCACCCAGGCTTAGAGGGTGACCAATGGCCACATGCACTTATGTACAAATGTACTTGTGCACCCGTTGCACTTTTACGAAGGCCACGAACATTGCAGACCACCCTTTATCTTTTTATTACACATATCCACATGTTGTTCCAAGGTTGAAGGGTGTGGACGAGGACAATTTTTATCAGGGTGTGAGTTGGAGCGCATTGAAATCAGTAAATCAGTAATCTTGCATCTTGAAATCAGTAGCGCTGAGTAGTTTTCTGAGCGAGCGACCAATATAATTGGTGAGCTCAAAATAATCACCAGTGCAGTCAGACTATCAGCTGATCAGTTGTTGATCAGGATGGTGATGCATGCTTTCTGTGCAGACATTGCTGGGGAGGTGGAGTCTGTCCTGCACAGAATGCATGCGTCACGTGATCACCAACCAATCAGCTGACAGCCTGTTTTGTTAGTAACATTTTGAATCAGAAAATCATCGATGTCGTTCGTCCATGTAAAATGCGCGATGCAACCAGCCAGGCGGTTTCTTCTTCTTAGCCTTACGTTTTTTCTTTCCTGGCTGTTTTTTCTTTTCCTTTTCCTTCTTCGCCTTCTTCTTCGCCCGCTTCCTGGCCGCACGCGCGTCGGGCATGTAGTTGTAGTAGGAGTCCGCCAGTAGTTTCTTGCGGTGTTGCTTCGAACCTGTGTGACCGCATTGGCATTGCAATCTTAATTCCTAATGGTAGTCGCTTTCAGACTTACAAACAAAAGATGTGCATCAGATTGTTAAAGGATTAAAGACGGCAGATGTGTTTTTTTGAAAATTCAGTCGAATAAATGTGTGTGATGTGATTATGGATTTGTTCAAACGTGTCCGGACTAAAATGACGTCATTTTCTTTAAAAACGCCCCTTTGTCAAAGTACAGACAGACACAAAAATTTCAGTTTGGTGTGACTGATTCGACATTCATCATTTTTTACGGGAAGAAATCGGCTAAACGGAAAGTCTGGTTTGCTGTGAACGACAAGCGCATGTTTTGCGGCACACGACGCCATTTCAGTGGGACACGTTTGAAAAAATAAGTCATACTCACCTTCGCCCATACGCTCGAGTTCGTCCTCCTTTTCTTCTACCAGATCGTCCCACCAGTCTTCTCCCTTGAGCCTTGCCACCAGCAGGTTCTGCATTTAAAAAATTTGGTGGGGCAAAAATAAACACGGAACAGATTCTCCTGCGCTAAAATTCCACAGTGCACCCTTTGAAAAAAATTTTGTCTGTGCGTTGATTGTTGCTTTGCCTGTTTACCTGTGTGTGGCTAAAATCGGTTTCAAGAAAATGACTTACCTCAACACCAAGTGTTTGTTCGTATGGTCGCTGCTTGTTATCCCAGTAGTATGCCCACATTCTTCTTAGTGCCCACGTCATCTGATCTTTAATAGTTTCCTTGTCCCAGCCCCGCGCCTCTATCGCCCACAGCACATCAAAGAACTTGAACACAACAAAAATGTCTATTAGGGTTTTTGTCTTTGCTATCCAGGTTTTTCGAACGCACGTGCGTTATAAACATAATGCAAGTGGAAATTTTCGTGGCCAGAATAAAAGCTCGAACCCAAGACACAACATTTGCAGATTGTTTTTGATTGGCTCGCAATCAAAAAACTAAACCAACTTCGTATCTACTATTCTGACTTAACGTGAGTGACTAACGAATATTTACATATATAAGTTCCTTGGTTTTTTACTAATAAGAAAACTTTGAGTGATTTTTCACTGAAAAGAGAAATCAAACTGACCGCCCTCAGTGGACGATTTGGATCGTGACGACGCCACAACCAAAACCGGAACCAGACAACGAATACAACCGTCAGCACCACTGAGCCCACCACCGATATGGGCAGCAGCACGTCGAGGCGGTCGCTGGTCCAATAGCACTGTGCAACACAGAAAAAAGGATTGCAAAACTAAAAAAACTGTTCCACACTTGAACAAACTTATAGCAAGTTACGTTGTAAAACCGTGGTTGTGCAGCGTAATAATCTGACACTGTATTTCTCACCGAATTGGCCAGTTCTTCAGAGACCCGGACAAAAAGATACTTCTTTAACGTTAAGGGAGTCATAAGACCTATCATTTAAAATAAGATACCGACAAGGTAGAACTGTGTTTTGGGGATTTCTTATTTTAATTTTTTCTCATAGTTGAGGTTTACATATTGTGCTTAAGTAGTTGTATCAGTTGTATGAACAATGTGATGCTAACGTAAAAAACAGACTGCCAACCATAATTAATGTCGTATATGAGTGTTATCGAGCTCCGTTGAAATCAACGCCCCACACAAAGCACAGGAGGGAATTGTAGGAGATTTTGTGTGCACACATGCATGCAGAAGAGATTGCGAGAGCCGTTGAGCTCAAAAAGTCTCGCAAGACTAGAATAAGAAATCAGCGCGCGCTCCCGGTTCATCCCATGAAAAACACTGTGGAGCGCGATGGAGCTAGCCACCCAGCGCTCGATCGCTATCTATGTGCGACATCAATTATGCCTGGCTATGCAGCGCAGTTTATTTTGACGAGACGGTAAGTAACGTCGACTAGCGTCATCAATATTGGGTCCTTACTTTGGGACACGGATCTTCCTCCTTCTCTTCCACCGCAATCGTAGTTGCGTTCGTCGTTGGTATACTCTCTGTCGCTGTTGTTGTTGTTGGCTTTGTGGTTGTTTTCGACACCAATGGAGGGCCCCACTTTGGTTTACCCGACGCCACCAAGTTGCAGTTGTGATCAAAACAGCAACAGATACTCAACGGTTTGCCCTGCTCACGGTGTACTCAGAGATCATTGTTGTAGGCTGTTATTTAAGCATAATTCGAAACCTTGGTTGAAACGTTACGCAAATAGATATTCTGCATTATTTACGTAAACTTTATTCTGGGACAATACTGTTTTCTTCCCAAACAATTTGCTTGCAACATTAACTGAATTCATGCATATAAAGGGCACCCGCAACGTACATGCCAACGTTCGAGTCCACGTGCATAGCACGTGACAATGGCAGTCTACAATCAACGGGCCTCTTGCTTGCTTGCTTGCTTCTTACGAGTTTGTTACGTGTTTCTCTAAATATGCCATGAATCACCTCTGGTGCTTCTCAATCACCTCTGAATCTGTGAGACCACTAAGCGCAGTCAGCGAGCACACCGTTCGTTCGGACTGAATTTCTGTGTTCCAATACGTCTCCCTGCTGAGCATCCACTTTGCACCGACCTGACCCAAGTAGCTGTTCTTGATGTCACACAATGGGTCATGGACGCGCGTTGCACAAACGTACTGCTTTGGATCTTCTCCTGGGCGGGGCGTGTGAACGAACATAACAGAAAAACTAACAAAATTCTTGGACCATTTGACTGCGTTTTTATGCAGTGCCAAAGATGGGTGATACAGTACCGTGCGGTCCCCACCCTCTCCCTCTCATTGGCTTGGTATCCCCCACACCCTCCGTGGATACCCCTGCTCCAAGATGTTGCAAAAAAGTCAGCAGAACTTCAGCAAACCTTGAGCAACAGTGCTGACGCAGTAGTCGTCCCAGCTGTCGCAATCAGTTGCGCCACAGCGGGTCACGTGTTTGCCTCCTTTGTCAAGCCAACGTCCCTCGGGCAACGGTTGGTACTTGTATTCACCTTCTAACGGCTGCAATGAAGAACTCTTTCATAAAGTTGTGTGTATCTAATCTATGGAGATGTCAGAACGGAAAACATTTTCTGTCAAGAAAATTATGATTTTCAGAAAAACACTGTGTTCTAAAAACTAACTGTATCACTGTATGTTCTTCCGTCCTTTTCATCGTGTCTCCATAATTTTTGAACTTTAAAAAAAAAATTTTCGAGTGTCTCGTAACGCATATTTTATTTCAGAAACAAGATCTTCCTCAATCTTCCTCAAGCGAAAGGAAGTTCTTGTTTGGGATCAAGCGCCAAGGATCTTACTCAAGAGAAACAAGTGAAAAACATTTGGAGAATCCTTTTACTAATTTTTCAACCAATTGAGTACCGGTTGCAGCTGTGCGCCATTGCAGAGGGAGCCTTCGCAACAGCAAAGCAGCACTGACTGCTGAGTGTCGCCCTTTTCCAAAACATCATACTTGCAGAATCTCTCGTTTCCCTCCAACATATGCGCGTTTTTTTCACATCCTTGATAGCGGAATTTGTACTGAAAATTAACAAAAAGTTTAATCTTTAAGTTAGTTTTGGGAAGTTACCGTGGCAAAAAATTAACAATCTGCAAAGATCAGAAATCATTTTGATTGTAGCCCTTCAGTTGCGCTTCGCATGGTCTCTATGAATGAAGCTGCGAGGCCGAGTAAACATGGCAGCTTTTTTTCAAGATGCAAGGTGCGTGTGACGTTTCAATGAAAGAATAAAAGACGTTCAGAAACTCAATTGTGTGTCAAGTTTGACGTGTCTTTTTAGAAACTAATTGATTCATCGTGCTAGTCTGTTAACATTCTTTCTCCCTTGCACACACGGTTGGGAATTATCATGGCATTCTTGAAAAAGACAACTCCTAGTCGTCTGCGACTGATGCGGCCTCAATACCCTCTTTCTTTACTTCCGCTTCGTGTGGTCTGCATCGTTCTGGTGTGGAGGTAAAGGTGAGCCACTGGCTGCACACAGCTGCCTTCACACCTAAAAATACACGACCAGAGTTTGGTATATGCGGTTGATCCCAAGGCAGTGGTTTTCTTGAAGATCACAAATTATAAAACAAATCACTAACAAAACGAATCCGATGTTTACAACCTCTATTGAGTTGGTGAACCATTGCACTCTGTAGTCGTAACAGCCACCCGACCGCCAGTCTTCTAACGCATACGGCAGAAAGCGGCCCACCCGATAGCATCGTAAGACCGCTCTATTGTCGAAGCAAAGAAGTGATTCAGCTTCAGATTTGGAGTAGCATTCTCGTTTGGGACTTGCTGCGGCCACAATCACCACCAGTAAAACGTGAACAACGATGATCGTGGCGAATAGCAGCACGGAAGCTTGCGGTGGTGACCGGACGCAGACCATGCTGGGCAGTTCAGTGTCGTTGTGTGTTCTTGTGAGCTGTTCTGTTTCGCTTTTGTTGGACAACTCCTTTGTCTGAAGGCCGTGCCCTTCTTGCTTCACTCGCCCTCGATGTTGCACTGTATCCCACATGAAAAGAAACAATCTCACTGGCGTAATAGAGTCAAAAGAATCTGTGCCACTCGCTCTCTTCTTTCAAATAGTGGCACTGATGCGTGTTCGTTGGTGACCAAGCACGCATCAGCAAAACCAAGGTCTTCAGACAAGGAGATTTTACGGTGGTTTGGCGACTGCAGTGGTGCAAATGATGATGACCAAGGGAGTGTTGATTGATGTGGATTGATGTTACTAGTGATGCTGAGGTGCGATTGGTGAAAACAAATACTGTGAAAATAATAGTTGTTGGACTGGTCTTATATACGGTCCAGCACCAATTACGTGTTTTGTGCTAATTGTTGACACGCGTCAAATTTTTTTTAAATTATTGAGTTAAGGATTCTATAAAGTTGCATGCGTGAATTAGCTGGCTTCAGGTAACTAAACACATTCCATAAGTCTTTTTGTTCATTCATCGTTCAATGATGAGTAGTTGATCTAGCTCTGATGAGCTCTGAAAGTTCGATGTTTGGCATAATTTTTTAAAAGTTCAAACCAACTTTTCCCCCAAATTTCCTTGTTCTAAGCCATCTTTGTCAACATTTGGTCATCTTCACCGTCATACTCCTTGTTTTCAATTTGGATGACTTCTTTGTCCCTTCTAGATTTGCATTTTTTGCTCACCCAGTTTATCTGCCACAAAAAGGCAAGTGGTTGAAAAAGCCAAACAAACGATGCACCACGCCAACCGAAGCAGC